>JACEII010000026.1:5766205-5776255 GCA_014332785.1 Antheraea mylitta | reverse complement strand
TAAAGAATATCTAGCACCCAGACAGAATGAAACCCGCGACCTTTCACTCGCGACTTTATAACCACCTCGCGACAATGTATGATCACTGTTGAAAGTATAATCATACTTCTTTCAATATAATATCGATAGGCCATACTTCTGGACTACGAACAGTTTTTCCCAAAATAATACAATTGTGATATCATAAAACAATAATATATGGTAATACCAAAGTAGATATCACTCATAGGGTTGATTTACTTAAGGGTAGAACTTATTCAGTTAACTCAAAATAAATATTGCAATAATGTAGCAATAACGTAGCTGGAATAAAATGCTTTATAGCATTAAGCTCGCCAGTGTCCAAAAAAAAGAGTGCAATAAAGTATTCATTCATTCATGTAGACTTTTAGCTCCTACTATAACAGAAAACCCGTGAGCAATACCCTTAAATCGACAAAACTTTACTCAAAAACGTGTGTCCCGATTGAATTAAAATTTGGCAACGATATCCAATTTAATTTCACACAATGCAGTTATCTCTTAAAGTTACCATTTTGGCTAGTGCACTCTCACGTAGGACATTAGCACCGGTGTCAGCTAAATAACCCTTTACGCTGCCTGTGTTCAAAACGACTCCGGTATGTTTTAATAGGTGGAATCTTTAAAAAGAAAAGTGTTTAAACGGTTGTATAATGTACTTAAACATAATGAAAATAAGATATCAAATTAGTTTTATACTAACTTCATGTTGAGTTTATAAGTAGTTTTGCGTTTTCTTTCTATTTTAATACTTTTTGTTCTAATATTGTTACCAACATCAATGGCTTTATACAAATAGATTTTTTATTAACTAGCTGACCCGTGCACCTTCGTCTGCACCAAATCGGTTATTACCTGTTTCAATTATATTTTTAAACGCGAAAAATCTTAATAGACTTGATTGTAGTGACATCTACCGTTTTCAATTGGTAATCCGAATAATACAGGAGATCAATCAAATTACTCAAAACACCAGTTGGTATGTGAGAAATCTTTAAAAATAAGCCTAAAACCCGTTCGCAGCATCACCTACCGGGTACGATTAAAATAAAAAATAATCTACACATATTGCCGACAAATATCTTCCTAGTATTGGCGATAAATTAATATTTTAATTACATTCCTTATGATTAACTATTGAAAATAAATATTTGCCAAAATAACTGAGGGATAATATACACAAAGAAAATTTACCAAAATACATCAAGAATTTCATTAGATACAAAATTTTTGTCTTTCATCTTTGTGAGAAAAAGTAAAACATAAATACACTCGCTTATGTGTATAACTTTTAATGCTTCAAAATATTTCAATTTAGCTCCATCTATGGACCTTTTAGCTATCTTGACTGCTAAGCTCATTCTTATTATCTAATAATGAAATTCATCTATTATACTATTATTATTTTTATTTATGTGAAAAAAGTAATTAATTAAATATTGTTTATTGTTTAATATGTCTTAAATAATATTTATACAATAATATACATATATGATCCGTGCAAATTCGTCTGCACCAAATCGATTATTATCGGTTTCAATTGTATTTTTAAACACAATAAATCTTAATAAACCCAATTACAGTGACATCTACCGTTTCCAATTGTGAATCTATCCAGGGACTCAAATTTATACTAAGTTGATATCTGAGAATTATTTTATATTAAGCCTAAAACTTACTATACTACTATATATTAACCGACTATATATTAGTTACAGTTTTGTTTAACAACTTTGTCGACGTTTGCTATGTAATTGATGTATTTGATATGTTGGCCTCCAATTGCCAAATAACCGTAGCCCGGTGGTAAGGTAGTCTACGTTAAACTGAACTATTGACACGACGGGGTGAAGGTTCGAAACACAACGTTTTTTTTATTGTTTTTTTTTTTTTTTTAAAGTAGCACAGGATGATAACATATAGCTTATATATAGCACAAAGAAAAGTAACCAAAATTAATTAAGAATTTCATGAACTTTTTTACTTTCGTCCGTTATCCTGGAGAACCCCTTGTGTATTATGAGACAAAAAGTATCCTAGATGTAACCCTGTAATATTAGTTATCATTGTGTCGTGTTTCGTTAAAATTGGTTCAGTACTTTCAGAATGGTTCGTGTTCACAGAGACAGACAGACAGACACACAAAATGGTAAATAGATTTTTTTGACTTCTATATCGATAACAAAGTTCACCTCAATTATAATTATCAAAAAATATTTAATGTATAATTTTTGACCAAGTTACAGTTTTATTGGAACGAAGTTCCTTTTTTTTATAGTACAATCCAAAAACATCGGCAACCACTGAGAGACAGATTATCCATCGCCGGTCGCCGCTGTCATGCCGGCCATAATGACGAAAGTCACCCGGTACTGGATATGCACAGGCTGATCCCAAAACGCGACGTGCAGAAGCGAGTCACTATGACCGGCTTTTTCGCCAAATACATGGTGGTTGCGACCCAGTCAGGAGTCAGGCTGTAAAACCCTAAACCCTAAACGTCAATTCGTCTTGGCGCAATCGTCATGTATGCCGACTTGTACGTATCGACGGAGACGACGTGGACGTTGGTTCGAATGTTACCATTCACCGCTTTTGTTTTTTTTTTGAAGATGCCTAGCGTGATGAAATGTAGCTTAAACTTTTATCTAATCTTACTGGTTTATATAACACAAAGAAAAGTTACCAAATTCCGTCAAGAATTACGTGAACTACAAATTTTTAACTTTCGTCCGTTATCATGGAGAACTCCATGCGATTTATGGGACAAAAACTATCCTGGATATAGCCTTGTGATATTAGTTATCACTGTGTCAAGTTTCGTTAATATTGGTTCAGTACTTTCAGAGTAATACGGGTTTAGATTCTAGACTTTAATCCTTTATCCTGGAGAACCCTTTGCGTTTTATGGAACAAAAAGTATCTTTGATGTAATCTATGTCAAGTTTTGTCAAGATTGGTTCAGTACTTTCAGTGTGATGCGTGTTTATAGGGACAGACAGACAGACAAAAATTGTAAAAAGATTATTTTTGGCTTCTATATCGATAATATAGTCTACCCTGATTAAAATTTTCAAAAAATATTTAATATACAGATTTCGGCTTGTTACAGTTTTATTATAGTATAGATTATAGAGATTTATAAACTCCATTAATTTCCGTAATTTATTATAGTTAAATTTGTTGAATTATTATTAATTTTAATTAATTGGTCTTTATTAAAGTTAATGACTAACACTAGTGACATACTACTATTGACCGGTACTGAATAACATGTACGTATGTTGTACTTAAATTTACTAGATTTGGCCACCCTCGGACCAGATTAGGCTATCCTCGGCAGCAGCTCAAGCCTAGGTTCGTTCCCTTGGCGTGGAACCATTGAGTGCGCCTCTCACGCGATACAGTGACACAAAATCTTACATCACTGCGACAACATTACATATATCATCTCCACACACGTGTACGCATATACGCTTACACATGGAAATGGAAGGGTTTTATTTATTTTTCCCCCTTATCTGAAATCCCTTAAACTGAAATAGTTTAGAAAATTATCCGATACGAAAAATATATGAGAGTTGTTGGGGAATATATGCTAGGTACACATATATGTTTCAACAACTCATATGTGTATAAATAGTTAGCTTAGGTTAGCTCAGATAAGTAGCCGGTGTAGCCGGACCTAGGGACGGGTGGGGCTGGGGCCCCACCTTCCCATTGCACAGGTCCGGCAGACCAGAAGGAGACGGCCGGTGTGTACCCGGCTGTCTCCTTACAAGACGAGGCCCGGCGGCGGCACTTCTGCCGCTGGGCCACACCGCTGGGGCGGCACGATGAAGTCTATAGAGATCTCGTGCCGCCCCAACAACAGCGGAAGACGTACACCGTGGGGTTTTAGTCCGTCGTCGTCGGACATAACCCACCCTCTCCCCAGGGAGGGTGGGTATCCATAAGGGATTTCCCGAAATAAAAAAAAAAAAAGATAAGTAGCCGGTAGGCAGGAGGAAGTTGAAATGGACCACTAATGGACCGCGCTCATTTCAACTTTCCCCAGGCTTACTTGAACGATTCCGCCGCTGCACAAGGTCTGTTGGTGCAGTCAGTGGCGGAGTGGGGAAGTAGGCCTTGCCGTCGCCACGGAGCCTTACTACATCCTGTCCCAGCCACATTGGGCTGGGGATCGGGGTGATTCCGTGTCAATCGTGGTCGGCTCAGGTTCAACCTTGGCGGTGAAGGAGAGGGGTGATGGATTCATAGCAGCCGTCTGGCGCGGGTACGCTATTGTGGAGGCGTACTTCTCCCCTAACAAGCCCCTGTGGGAGTTCGAGATTTTCCTCAGCATCCTTCAGGGATCTGTTAGGCGGCTGTTGCCGCTCCCCATGGTCCTCATCACATCCTGATCACAGATATATCAGATTTGAGGTCTCCATCTTCCTAGACAGGATTGGTATCCACCCTCGAAGGGCCGTGAAGTTTCCCCGCTGGGCGCTTGGCCGTCTCGACCGCAAATAAGCAGAGGAGGCAGCCATCGTCCAGACCTGAGTTATGCGCCCTCCCATAGGTCAGGATGTTGACTCAACTGCAGCCCGCCTCCATGCTGCTTTTACGGACGTTTGCGACGCGTCGATGCCGAGGAGCGTACACCGCCCAGACAAATGGATGGTGTATATAGAGACAAAGAGATGGGAAAGGAGGGAGGAGTCAATAGGAAGGTGGATGCAGGACCTGGTGGATGTGCGCTACGGGCGGTATAGCGTAGACGCCGTCCGCCCAGTCCTGCGAGAATGGATATGTCAAAAGTGGGGCTCTCTGACGTTTAGAATGGTGCAGGTATTTATCGGGCATGGCTGCATCGGGTGGTACCTGCACCATATCACTCGCAGGGAGCTGACCGCCACATGACATGAGTTCGGCGCTGATGAGGATACCGCGCAGTTTACTGGCGGTGGCGGTAGGGAGGAATTTATTGCTGCCAAGCGCGATTTCGGCCATGCTCAGCAGCGAACAAATTTGGCGAACAATGGCATCCGTCTGCGAGGAGGTCATCTCGGAGAAGAAGGCGGTGGAGAGGGTCCACGAGCCAGATCCGCTGAGTGGCCGTCTTGGACAACATAAAACCGGCAGGAGGAGGCGGCGGTTTGCCCAATTCCTCCTGCTACCATAGCTAGATCTAAGGGGATGGGCGAAGGGCCCAACTCCTCATAGCACAGGTCCGGCGGAAGAGGAGAGGCAGATGGTGTGTACCCAGCCTGTCTTTCTATAAGTTGGAGCCCGACGGTCACTTTCCGCCTGGTGGACCGTTGAGGCGGCTCTACAAAGTAGACTAACGAGTCTACGAGACTCCCTTGTCGCCCCAACAATTACGGTCGGCCGGTACACCGTGGGGTTTTAGTCCGGGCAAGTCTGATATAACCCACCCTCTTTCCTGGAAGGGTGGCGTATACATAAGAGATTTCCCCACGCTAAAAAAAAATAGGTCACGAATTGCATGTATCAGGCAACAGCCCCAGCCGAGGTGTGTCGTGCACCCTTGAGCTGGTTGCCAATATAAAATCGGCTGAGTGCCTTAAGCGGTCGCCTTAGTAGTCCGGTGAAGCTGTTAAGTAACCTTGCTGGGTTAGTAGCGTAGTTAGTTCGAAAAAAAAAAACAACGTACTTATATCTAAATCTACCAGAATATATTTTACATAAATGTATACACATATGGGCAGTTTGCACGTTTAAATAGTTTGTTTCGAACTCGCGGATTTTGCATGCAAGGCAACGGTCTAAACTTTCCAAGCCTTGCGAAAGGTTCGGCCAATTTGGCACCCACACGTTAGTTTCTATTTCTGCCTCTCGCGTATTTCTCCAAGCCTGGTGAAGCTGTAAAGATCATTTTGGCCAAAAGTGTGTAGTCAATTCGAAAAAAAAAAAAAACATTCTCGCTTAATTCGTCGTACCGTTCACATTTCTAAAGTTAATATGTAACTATATTCAGTATAACATTACTGTATCTACTATATAAGGGAAATGCTTTTATTATCGATTAGTTTCAGTCGACTGACCAATAAATAATAAAGAGAAATAATCGCGAACACTTTCCCCCCTTTTTTTCCTATAACTGCATTTTTATTTCAATTATTTCTCAGATTCATGTAACAGATATCCGATTGATATTCTATCTAAACCTGAAAGAGTTTTTCAAATCGGTAGTTCCTGAGATTACGGTTTGAGATTTTTATACGTTTGTTCAGAATTTGCTACACATGCAGTCAGGTTCCGAGCTCTTGTAAGATAGCCAATATTCATCCTATACCCAAAAAAGATGTTCAAACGGACTCTATTAATTACAAGCCTATAGCGATAATTCCCTTCTTTCTAAAGTGATGGAGCGAGTCATTAATACATAGTTTTTATGGTATCTTGAGGGTCATCAACTGATCAGAGACCGCCAATATGGCTTTCATCATGTCTTGTCGACTGATGACCTTCTGGTTTACCTAGCACAAAGATGGGCTGAAGCTATAGAAATTAAGGGGGAAGTTTTGGCAGTTAGCCTATATATCGCTAAGGCCTTTGACAGAGCCTGGCATAGGGCTATCATCTCCAAACTAAAGGCCTATGCTATATGTGAGAACCTCTGCATGTGGGTATTGAGTTTCTTGTCCGGGCGTAGCATAAGAGTTGTAGTTGATGGCCACACCTCTGATGCCTTGGCAATAAATGTTCCCAAAAGCTCTGTGCTATCTCCTACACTTTTCGTTCTGAATATCAAGGATCTATTGGATATTCCTAATATTCATTGCTATGCAGACGACAGCACAGGAGATGCCGTATACTCGGGTCGTGCAATTATCTCTCAGATGCTTGTGGAGCAAAATCGGATCAACCTTGTGTCTGAGGTTGAAAGGTCGATGGATATGTGCATTTTCCACATAAAAAAAAACCATTTGTCATAGCACCTAAGTTCCAGAGCACTTCCCTAAACATTTGTAGTACTATCGGGATCCTTACCGTCAACTTATTTAGCCATGTACAATTCCGGAGTTATTTGGAAAGGAAGGCCAAGTTGGCATCTAAAAAGCTTGGTATTCTCAACCGGTACAAGCAGTACTTCACACCAAGACAACGACTTGTGCTCTACAAATCGCTGGTACGTCCTCATATGGAGTACTGCTCACACATCTGAGCTGGTGCTCCTGCCTACCAGCTTTCTGCTTTTGATTCCGTGCAAAGGCGAGCTATTCGTATTGTTGACGATTCCGAATTAACACGCAGACTGGAGACTTTAGAACTTCGTAGAAACATTGTCTCTTGTCTAGAGATATTGTCTGTCTATGTATGCTCTACCACATGTATAATGAAGAGTGCTCTGAGGAACTCTTTAATTTGGTGCCCTCTTCGCCTTTTTAAACGCGCACCTACCGCCGCTGATTGGCTTCTCATCCACACACTTTAAAAGCTAGCAAAATCGCGACTACCTTGAGGTTCTCTCTAATCTTCCTTATGCGTATGCTAGCGCCGTGAAACGGGTTACCCAGCACGGTTTTTCATCAGGGCTATGATGTGGGGCTCTTCAAGAAGGGACTGAAACGCGCTCTTCAAGTTCGGCAACATAACAGCGATACCCTTGGTGTTACAGTTGTTCATAAGCGACGGTAACCACTTACCATCAGATGGGCCGTCAGTCTGTTTGCTACCTTTTGGCATAAAGAAAAAGATTAGCGCGTTCAAATAGACAATGTCTTCAGCGTTATAATGTTAAGTTTATTGGACAATAATATAATTCTGATAAAATGATAACCTTTACAAGGTTTCCAAAAACGAACACGGGCTACGATACAACCTGATATATTTTACATTAACAATGTTAAGTTCTGTTTCACTTTATTTAACAAAGGATTTTATACACTCATTTTTTACACAATATAGTAATTTGTATAAAATGAAGCTAATAGTGAAAAAACAAATGACTGGCGTTTATTTGATGACTTGAATTAAAACTGAGTTAGTCAATTGATCTTTATGTAATTGATATTGGTTTAAAATGAAAACGAATGTTCGATAAGTTACATAAGTATCTAAGTTACATAAGAAATATTTTCTAAGATACCACACAATGTCACGTCAACAAAATATTCATATAAAAACATAACCAAATTATAAATGACTATACATTCAGGTAATACACAATCACGTAGTACATTAGCAGTATAGTATACTATGCAAACGGCAACCCTTGAACAGCGTCGAGGGTCACAACGACCCTTCGCACTATATCAGATCGAGGAATGTCTCTGAGAAATGTATCAAACAGTTAAGATTGCCAAATGGGACTATTTTATGAGTCGATAGGTCAGTGAATTGAAATAGAAGGATTTCGGTTTAAAGAACACTGCTTACTCAAAAGAACATAGTTCAGTTTATGTGAATTACATTAAATCATTAATTCATAATCTTTATCATTATCCAACGACACAAAAAACAAAAATAAAATCACGCTATCAATAAACTATATATATATAAATTATTTTTTTTTTAAATACATTTTAGTTGTACTTTAAATGCATTTAATCACTCATTTAAACGCGAAATAATATAATATTTTTAATTTTCAACGCTTTAGTCGTCTTAGGATTTTTTGTATTTTTTAGATTTCAAACACGTTATCAAACGATTCGTACAACAAGAAATATTCTTATCATCTTATTAATTTTTAAAGTTTTTTAGCCAAATTATGGTTATACGATTTTATTTCAAAGAAGCGAAATAAATAACTTATCATGTGTGAATAAATATTCACAATCAATTCATATTATTGTACGTCTCCTATGTAAAGTTCTCAATACAAACGGTTCGGTTAAAGTCAAAGTCTAATCTTCTAGTCAAATAAAGAAATGTAATAATCTATACTAATGTTGTAAAGAGTTTGTTTCTTTTGTTGAACATGATAATCTCAGTTACTACTCACATACTACGTCACATTTTAAAAATTCTATCCATATTAGATAAGTCATTTAACGGGGAAGGGTATATGCTATATATAATCACATTAAAATGAATAGGAGCGGAGCACCAATAAAGAAAGTTTCAAAATCGGAGTATTTTTCCTTTTTAAGAGCTTCCGCTGTGTGTTAGCGTTAGCCCAAAGTAAGTAAGTACTCTACGCGGACGAAGTCGCAGACAAAAGTTAGTAGTTAATAAGGAATTACCTTATTCCATTGTCATTAAAGTAAACAAATGGTCTTTTACATAACTCTTATAGATTCCAAAAATTTGGAATACCCAATTTGTCATATATCAATAGTTGAATATTAATTTTAGCGATTTTTTAAGTCGGCTGTAAAAACATTACTTCCTGGTAGTGTTTTGAAACAGGCTGCCCTAGAGGGCCAGAGCGCCGCACCGCGTCGTCCGCGGCCGCCGGGCGGGAGGGCAGCAATCAATACGCGAGCGAACACCGACTGAATACTAAACAGTCACCAGGTACAGGCTTGCTGACTGCGTCTGACGCTTGCAACAGATAACTTTGCACCGCATCGCAGCCTCAGACTTAATTACTGTTCCAAGTTCCGGGCTTATTACTTTATATTTGTAATCTTACACGTGCAATTACAAATTTGATTTTATATATCTTAAATGGACTTAAGTGTGAAGTGAAATGCGCAAATATTTACTGATTGTAAATAAAATTAAAATCTCTTGTAGCATTTCAGAAAGAGGCCACTTCATTCATATTAGAGAAACTGTATACGAAAACGGTGTTTATATAAAAAAAAAATATTAATGACTAAATCTAGTAGTCTACAATACAACGCTGAGAATAACAAGAATGTTTAGAGTTCTTTTGAACAAACATATACTGTGTTATTTAAAATACTATGCTGTATGAAATTGTATACAGTATTAACATGGAATATCAGGTCGGGCCAGAAATTAAAACACTTTTTACTAGTCATACCTCGTGATTTCACCAAATTTTCTTCCTTCGGTCGAAATAACCACGCGTCTCGTCGTACCGCTCCTTTGCACTAATACTTTATC
>JACEII010000026.1:5625080-5766195 GCA_014332785.1 Antheraea mylitta | reverse complement strand
ATAACCACGCGTCTCGTCGTACCGCTCCTTTGCACTAATACTTTATCGTCGTTTAGCGTATGTCTGACAGATATATTATAACTGTTCTGTTTCTAAATATTGTTGGATGATGATAGGTATCCTATAATATTCCTCTATGAACAGATAATTTGAAACTATACAATTTTAGTAGAAGCCACAAAATTCAGCGATATAAGAAACTATCTCTTGAGCCGCATTTACGTAATTATGTTCCATTCAGCAAACTGAGAAAGTCACACTTGCTGTTGTAATTTTAAGTCGCCTGATTAATGTTTCAGCTATTCGCATGAAGCATCGAGCGTTCGATGTTTAAAAGCAAACAATGAAGCACACTCATTTCGAAAGCCAATCCAATCATCTCAAACAGTATCCGAGACAAACTCACACAACCCTTGAGAATACAACCAAATCAACTTACCATTCTGCGCCCTTGTTGACTTTTGACGTTTCACTATATTGCCAATGCTATCTTAGTTTACTTAATCAGCAGCGGAACGCAACCGATTCGATGTGGTCTCCCGGGAGCGCTAACCGGTTAACCGGTCCCGTGGCCCCCCGGACAAAAGGGGTTTTCCTCCACCATTCTCAAAGGAAAATATTCCTTATCTTTTTAATTATGGCGCAGCGGTTCTGCTAGATCATCAGTTTTAATTTTCTCTTTGCCCTGTGGGGAATACGATAAAATATGTGTGTATGGAGTGATAACTTAATAGCCCATATTAATGAAATATGGAACTTTCTGGTAGTTAATATATAAAATCACAGACGAGAAAAATTATGCTTACTTCAATTATTATAATTATAATGTATAATTTCTAAATAAATAAATTTGCATTTCATATGTATATTATTTTATATATGAAAACAAGTATTGGTGTATCTCAAATCGATATACCATCATAAAAGTTGGCACACATACGAGTAAGTGTTTTTCTTTTAATTTTTTGACATATATACTTTATTGTAACTCGTTATTATGTGGAGTTAACCTGTACTCTGTTATCAAATTTTATAGTTGCTATCAAAACTTTACACAGTTTTTAGAATTTTGTCATATGTTTATTTAATTATATTTATTTAGTTATTACTAAGGACATTGCTTAAAACATTGTTATAGGTTTTTTTAATTGTATGTATAGCAACCAATCTTCTAAATTATTACTACCATTGGCTAGTAGGTAATAATACTACAAGTGCCCCCGGGGCTCACGTCAATGTTCCACCAGGATGGTAGCTCTCTTGTTAGAATTGTTTCCATGGTGTTTTTGTAATTACTCAGAATTCATGGTCATTCATTATTACGCACAATAATTGAACTATATTACCGAAAACATTACCAATATTATTAAATATAAAGTTAAATAACATAAGATTATAAATAAAATATAAAATCCACTATATGATAGACTAAGGTGCTGCTAAAAAAATCTGTTACAGATTAACGAAGAAATCTTAGAAAGTTCTAGAATCAAAGTACCAAAATAAAACATTTTGAAACATAAGAATAACTGTTGTATTTGTTCGCGCTTACAACACGTCAACTAACCCTCAAATCTGGTGTCAAGCTACATCCCATCTGTCACTGCACGCACCGCCATAAAAACTTAATAAGCGATCCGTCACCATAAAATAACCATTAAAAAGCCGTCGGACGCTTTTAAAAATGCATCAAGAAATGAAATCGGTAGTTAATTACCAAGAGACTTCGCGGATCAGGTTTCACTAGGGTCCGAATTGAGGGAGAGTGTTAAATCACATATTTCGTACTCCCGAATAACTGCACTCGGAAACACAAACAAAATACTCAATAAACAGCACCGTCATCTTCAAAACAGCCCCCCAGAATACTTCAACTTTGATATCTATGCAAATATTTACTATCAGGGCACATAACAGGTAGACACATAGCCCCGACCCCGTTCACGAATGAACGCTTGAGTGACTCCTAACGAATCATTCGCTCGCCCTCTCGTGTTTACTCGTCGACTAGATACCTATAGGCAGGTATTAACTATACGAAGCGAGTATTTACCTACGAGATATGCTCGAGATCCTAATTTGAAATTTGCACGTCGCCGGTCTGAGCGGCCCCCGACGCGGCCAATCGTAGCGCGGACGAGGGAGGTTGTTCGAGTGTTAATTGCGTCCTTGTCGTCGCATTCGGTTATGATTCACGTTTCATTTAGTGATTTTTACGAGACTCCAAATTGATTTATGAAGAACAAATTGAAATAAAATGAGGCTTTACGTAAATTCTGTTTGTGTGTGTGTGTGTGGGCTAGTTTGATTACTTCTTGAAATTTATTATTGAGTTACTATATTAATGAATCTAGGAAGGAACGATGGGGACGTCTGGAAATTATGCCCCTCTTTTTGCATCCCCTAAAGACGAATGTAATGATGTCTTTAACTATGTATTTATAATGAAAATGTTCAAGAAAAAATAGTATTATTATTTGCATCCCATAGTTCAGTATAATGCTCTTTCCACGTTAATAAAAGAGTTGGATCGGTGGAGCCACTGAAAATATAAGATTTTTCCTGATTCTTGTGTATCCAAAGAGTTGAATCAATGT
The DNA here is from genome assembly GCA_014332785.1 of Antheraea mylitta. NCBI lineage: Eukaryota > Metazoa > Arthropoda > Insecta > Lepidoptera > Saturniidae > Antheraea > Antheraea mylitta. Next base: position 5,763,598 of record JACEII010000026.1, on the reverse strand, counting down.
TTAGATTAGCAAAACTTGTTTATGATAAACACCAATACTTATTTAAATTTGCCTATATTTACTATATGAATTAATTAAATTAAGATTTTTTTTATTATTGTCATAACAATTGAAGGTCAACGAAAATATTTTAAAAAATACTTGAAACTGAAAATTAGTTTACAAATTATTTAAAAAATGAGCTCGTATCTTCTTTCCCTAGAAAGAAGAAAATCATTACTTATTAGGGATACATTAAATTGATTTTTTTTTATTTCATGGACACAAATCTTTAGCTATTATTAGACAAATCTGAACACAGTTTCTGGACTAACAAAATTCGTGGCCTAACAAAATAGTGCTTTATTTAGCTGAATGGTTGAGAATAATAAATTACCGATATGATATTAGCAAATCCTTACAGTAATGGAACACAATTAATTTTACTAAAATCGACTAAATTAAAAACCGTCAATATAATGCAGGTTGGTATGCTACCTCTCTGGAAGAGCTGGTAAACATGGACACAATAAAGCATTTTTATACTTAAAAATAATAAATGCACAAACTATTTCACCACAGAACGAAAAGATAATCGAATATGCATATTATTATAGGTCGTTTTAAATTAAGGGATAAAATTATATCCCTTTGCAATGACAAATAACGCCCCGGCGACTTCCTTGTTAACGGATCACCGTAGGGGCGAACGATTGCACAAAAAGCACTGGGACAAAACGACCCGTACGATCAAAAACGGGTTTTAACACAACACGATAGGGTTAGATTTGTATCTTCAGGGAAAGTATACCAAGGTCGCTTGCTTTCGGTCTTTGCGGTAGACCGAAATGAAGCTTGTTTTTAGTGAAAGGCGTCAGCTTGTGTGATAGGATTTGTATGGAAGTATGAACTAATCTCCCCCGCGTTTGATAACTCAATAACGTCGCATAATGAGAGGATGGCCTTTGATGCCGGCGCACCCCCTTCACTGCCACCTCCGACTGGGGAGGGGAGGTGACGAAATCCTAATTGTAGATAAAAAGATAACTTTGATAGTCTCTAGGGACGAGGAATATGGTTTGAAACTTGTTATGCTTCAAGACTGCATATCCCTCTCGTGTACTCTTCTGAGTTTAATAAAATAACTATTTATTCAGCCATATTCAAACATATAAAAATAATGTGTTCAGTTATAGAGACCTAAGACACTAGACCCAAAAGTTATAATACATCTCCAGTTGCAAATGCTCAACTATACTTATAGTCCAATAATTAAAAGTCTAGCAAGCTTGTTTCAATTTATGTGCCAAATAAAAAAAAAACTAGTGCAGTATATGCTGATCAGTCGATTAACAGGAATAAAAACGGTCGGAGTTTTTATTTACATGCAAAATATGTAAAAAAAATGTTGCGATCAAAACATTTTAGATTTGAGTGACAAAAATTTGTAATAGAATTTTTAGATACATTTTTTGTAGGATGCTAGATATTACTTCCAGTCCCACTTATCAGTTATCACTTATCTGTCCCAGTTCCACTTATAAATAATCTATCATATTAACTTAATTCGGTGAATAATATCCTAGGATCAATGTATTCTAAGGTTTATGGACCCACTCAAACATATATCTAGGTGATATGCGCAAAAACTTCTTAAATTAGCCCAGAACCCAATTGCAGCACCAATTAAATACATAATTATCGATATAAAATAGTATGTAGCACTCAGAGACTATATATCTTTGTAACAGTAAAATAATGATCAAAAATCGGATCAATAGCAACGGAGATTACCCCGAACATCCAAACTCATAAACTTCTCTTTTTATAATATTTGTATTAGCTATAGAATATTCATATTCGTTTTACATAATTTATATTCTTCAATTGTGATTTCATTTATATTAAGATTATATTATTTAAGTAGTCAACATTTCTCGCGTCATTAACCAAGACATCTTAACGTGTGAAAAACGGCACAGCTAAAGAACTACTAGAAGCGCACTCGACTCAAGAGCCGATTCCTTGCAGGCGTACTCGACATTCGACACGGTAATAAAACACAGGGGAGTGTAAAAAACTTATCCAGTGACTACGACATACATATGTCTGTGACGTGGAGCTAAATCATACTAAACAGTTCACTCAACTTAGGATGAAGATTACTGTGAAACAATTAATAAAGGGCAGAAATATATTTTAAAAGCTGAATCCAAGATTAGCAGAACGCTTAGAATTCCAAAGTTTATTTTTAAAATTCAACGTCATTTCTCTTGCATGGATAAGTAAAGATAAAATTATCCAAAGATTGCACTATTATATAGTAAGTGCGAATATCCTTAATGATTTGTCAATATAGAATAAAAACCATACAATTATCAACCATACTAAAGCAATTGTTTAATCTCTAGTATATGTTTATTAAATCAATGCTGAGAAATGAACAATTATCAACAGATACACTTAAAAAATCTGGCTAGTACTGTTGGCCTAGAGTGTTTTGATAGTTTCACCATACTTGGTGGCGAGCACAGAAAATAATTGCAACTAGAGGAAGGGTGTTAAAGTGGACGAACTTTGGCTTGGGCTACCTTATATGCAATCCTTGACATGAATTATCCATACTACCTAACTATGTATATGTATTATGTAGTATATGTGTATGCATTTACCTGATAATTTATCTTATTGTGTCTAACCACGAAATAAGAAATATGATCCATTACAGACCTTACGTATAGCGAATGGTGATAGTATTACGCCATTGGGATACCAACAGACTTGTGCATCATATCTTCACTCTATAGCTAGTTACCATATAAAGTTTAGCAGTTTCGATTCACATTAAGGGAGGATATGGCTTAAAAGCATTATGAACAAAAGCAATTCCTCGAAACTCCATAAAATCGCAGTTATCCAACTCAACAAATTTCTAGCGTGTAAGTAACGACCGGCCCAAATGAAATACTACAGAAATTAAGATATGTAGTAATCATGTAACGCATTCATTATGAGCTGTAATGAAGTGGTTATATTTAAAGCAATTACAGAAACAAACGGTTTATGAGTTGTGCGAGCTAATTGTGATGTTATCTAAAATATTTTATGATTTTTTGTTTTGTTAATAAAAACTTGAAGCAGTAGTAACGCGTGGAAGCTTGAGTTTTTTTCTGAAACAGTTATGAATCCCATAGTATAATGGTGGGGTTCTTTCTAATACTCGCTTGAGTAGCAACCGCACTCAAATTGTAAATTTCTGGTCAATCACATTTAATACATTGAGTATATTTTGGTTTGAGACATTCTATAATAAGTCAAATGGCGAACCTAGGCTGACATGATTTCGATGATTGACAACGTATTGTAGATCTCTAGGTGGTTGCCGTTGATTTCGTATTGCTTTGTGTCTACGTACAGTGCACCTTTGGAGCGTTGACGGCTTAGTGATTAGCATATTTGTACGTTCGAATCCATGCTAAAGTGCCGGAACTTTCGGTGAAGGAAAACATCGTGTTCAAGTCATGGCATGGCGGTAATTTGAAAATTTGTCTTAAAATATTAGGTCTTTACCCATGAAATTGCCGTTTTGTATGAAAAAATTGAAACGAATTTTTTTTCATGTATTGTTTTATTTGTAGATATTAATCGAAGTAATCACCCATGCAATCAATGCATCTTTGCCAACGAAGTGGCAGTTTTTTGATGTCCTTCTTAAAGAAATCAGCTGGACGGGAGCCAACAAATTCTTCAAAGGCATTTTGTACGCTTCTCGGGTATTGATTTTTTTTTTCCGCCAAGGTGTTATCCAAATTCTGGAAAAAGTAGTAGTCTGTAGGTGCAAGGTCTGATAAGTAGGGCGGATGACGGAGAACTTCCAACCTCAGTTCTTGCAACTTTGAGATTGTCTGCTGTGCCGTATGAGGTCGCACGTTGTCGTGCAGGAGTAGCGGAGACGAGCGATTGACCAATGCTGGTTGGAAATGTGCCAGCTCCTTCATCATTGTGTTCAGTTTTTCACAGTACATATCTGCAATAATGCTCACCCCGTTTGGAAAGAAGCTGTGATGGATCACACCAGCGCTAGAGCACCAAACAGTGACCATCACTTTTCTAGAGGTAAGTTTTCATTTAGGGTATTGTTTAGGTGCTGAACCAGGATCCAACCAACTTGCTGAGCGCTTGCAGTTATCATTTGTGTGTCTGTTGAGCAGTGCAAGGCACGTCTCGACGCGTACTTCGCGCTGGCAATCATTGAGTTCGTGGGGCACCCATTTGTTAAGCTTTATACCTTGCCAATTTGACGCAAATGGACCAATATTGTTTTGACGCTAACGTCGAAAGCTGCTGCTAATTCAGCCGTAGATTGTGTATCATCAGCTTCCACAATCGCCTTTAATTCGTCATTGTCGACCAAAGTCTTTGGACGACCGCGAGGTTCATTTTTCAGGTTGACATTCCCAGAACGGAAGAGAGCAAACCAATAACAGGTAGTGCGTTGGTTTGTAGTGTTAGCTCCGTAAACGTCGTTAATGTTTCGTGCCGCTTGTGCCGCGTTGCTGCGACGACGGTACTCATATTCCATAATTACTCGAATTTTTAACGTATCCATGATGACAAAAAAGATTGAAATGTGATGAAAATGTAACACTGATCAATAAACAAAGGACTACTTCTAGAAAAAGAATTCCTTGTTTTTCAAATAAAATTAATTTGCAAATTAGAATTTTTAGCCAAACAAAAATTATTTTGATTTGAAATGGCCTGTACTGCAGAACGGCAATTTCATAGGTAAATACCTATTAGTTGCATGTTATAGATTACGGCAGCTATATTTAGCGTGTTTACCATCTTAGACCATATCGGTATTTAACATTAGACGAGGTTGTGGTCAAACACTAAAAGAAATAGTATCCTCCACTACAATTTCTAATTTTACCATAGCACTATCTTTAAAATCATTACAATTCAGCACCCTACCGTGATTACGTTCGATATAGCTATATCCGGATAAAAAAATTCTAAAAATTTTCACACGTCACTCATAAAAAGCAGGAAAAATGATACGATACAAAACAAGTACGCAGATATCACAGTTAAAAAACGTGTTACATGTTATCGAGGAAGGTCCGCGGCCGCGCGCTCTGCGTACTTACAAACGGACGGAAAACACGAATCCAGCCTCATGTTAATATTTGAGGTATTTTTATTTGAAATTTCCATTTACACGCGGACCCCGCGATTCTACCCCCCCTCATACATATTCATCAGATGCAGCCCCCATTCTCTTTCAGTATGCGTGCGCGGGTATTTGTGATCTGTTCGATTTGGTAACCGACACAACTAATGGTATTAGTTCATAAATAATACGATGATTTACTTATTGTTTTGTTATTATTTAATGTAGAACCTTTTTATTCTGAACGTGTGTTGCGTAGTAATGTTTATTTTTATTTCATTCACGTCGGAAAAATATTTGCCAGTTTCCATAAAAATGTCTATTGTTATTACAAAGCGATAATGTTTGTATATTTATAGAAGTGTTTACACTAATATAAATCTACATTCCATAAATTATACTTCTATGCTATATTTTTTTCATGACACGTTCTGCATGATTAACGTAGTCATATTAATTAGTAAATTAATAATTTGCGGAATATTAAAAAATAAATATAATATATATATATACTACATAATATATAGATAAATAACACCCACACAGAGCTTACAGTTCTGTTCATCATGCAAAAGTCAGTTACGGGTGGTCCAGTGAAGCTTTGTGAAACTTTTCTAGTAGTAGTAATCAGTTCAAAAAAAAAGTCAGTTACGGGGATCGAACCTGCGACCTCTTGAAACAATGGTAGGGTTCACTACAACTACTACTATAGTTTTTATATTCTATTTGTACCGTCTTAATAATATCTGTTGATAATGCTTTATAGCATTAAACACGCAATTACAGCCACTAAAAAGTATTATAATTTCTAAAATATTTGCGTAACTGGCGGACGTTGTCCCGCCCTTATAATAGAAGAACCTTGACATCTTATATGCCATCCTTCCTTTTTCCATCTTCCACCTTCTATTGTGATCATGAATCACTTTATCTACTGGTGTAAACCGCACAAAAATCTGTTTGTAGCTTTTGAGTTTATCGCGAACAAACAGACAGTCAGATTTGGCAGAAAACTTAGTTTTATAATATGTAGTGATTTAAATAATTCTACATACATTTTATCTAAACACACTTTAAAAATTATATCTCAATAGTACTTTATGTTAAGATCGTGTAACTAACCGGACATTATTTACAGTGTTCGGCGACGGAAGTGTGTCACAAGTATACCGGCTGTGACGTCACGGCCACCGCGGACACCGGAAGTGGACCGTGGCGCCGCCCGCCGGAACCGGAAGTCACCGCAATGCGCGTTATCGTCTTGCCTGAGGTAAATGACCAGCTGTACAATAATAATTTAGTATAGTGTTGACCGTTAAGTACATAAAAGTAATTCTCAGTTTGTATTACTTGCATGAACTCAGAAACTAAGGACAGTTCATTCCCATGATATAGTAGATGTAAAAAATCAAAAATGACTCGTTAAATGGGTCACTTCGAAATCAATCACACCTGTGTAGTATAGTATCGGATATTTCGGCATGTAGCACAGGGTATATTCTATAAATGTGCACATATTTATTGGTAAATAATTCTTACATAAACAAAAAGACACTCAAATTATTACATAACATTTGAATAACTGTCGACTATCATGTTCGAAACATAAAATACACAAATCCCGTATAAAATAACTGCCGTACATCCGAAAAATATATAACGAGATAACAAGACGTTGTAATGACGACAGAGTTGCGATAAATAAACCAAATTCCCCGATAAAAACCTTCGCGCCCTTACGTACATCGCGAAAGCAAAACTTAGTATAATTAATTTCAAGTCCTCAACGCTTTTGTAATAAATCGTTTTATCCTCGTATTTCATCCACCGGGAACGTTGATACGTCGCCTATCTTCTTCACACTCGTCGCTTATTAGCATAATATTATATCACCTGTCCCTCTCGGTGATTCACAAATGATTCCCCGGTTTTCCGGCTTTTCGTTAATCAGGTGTCTTAAATGCCGTTTTTGCTTGATATACAATTTTAGTGTTTAAAGTCGATAGTTAAAGTAGATTTTTCATTGACAACGGTGACACATTTTCTTTGTTGCGTTGAAATGAGAGAGTAGTTTATAATATTTTACATCAAACGTATTTTAAATTTGCAAAAATGTATAATGTATATCAGAATACCTTGAAATTCAAGCAAAACTAACATTAAATATATGACAATGTTATAATTTTTTTTTTTTTATTGTAGCACGACAAAGTGACTGCACTATACCTGATGGTAAGCATAGTACAATCCAAAAACAGTGGCGACCACCGAGAGACAGATCATCCATCGTCGGTCACCGCTGTCATGCCGGACATAATGACGAAAGTCACCCGGTACTGGATATGCACAGGCTGATCCCGAAACGCGACGCGCAAAAGCGAGTCACTATGACGGGCTTTTTCGCCATGTACATGGTGGTTGCGACCCAGTCGGGCTGTAAAACCCTACCACCCCGCTATCGCCATTGCCTCGTTCGTTGATCAGCAGGGTGCACCACGTGCAGGTGAGGTTGGCTTAGGTGTCTCAAGTCTTAAGATGTTACTCGACACCCCTTACACCCCGATTTTCAAACTATTACGATTAAAGACAATATTGGTCAAATTTAAAAATTATCTTTTGTTAAATTTTAATTTACTGTATTTTTGTAGGTACTAAAATAAATACCAAATTAAGCTTCACATTTTTCTTAAAAGCTATAACTGTAATTAATGATGTGATAACCAATCAGTATTTAGAAGTATAAAATGCAAGTAAAATATTACAAATATGAGCATATCATAAAAGGAGACTAGACGTCTCCTTGTCGATTTACTTAAAACTTAAGTGTAACCCAAAAACCACTGAATCTTCATCTTCAATTCTTGTATGTTTTGCTCTTTTAGGTAATATTTCAAGAATAGCAAAACTTTCCTCGGGTGTAAAAACGAATGAAAAGTATTTCCATTTTTCAAACTAATCGCACCATTTGTTTTCTTAAAGGACACGCAGAAACCATCAGAATTTATATAAAATCATGACATCACTCAAAGTGACCGATTTAGTAGACAATACACTATATTTTCACAAATGAGAGTATGTACATCATTATTTATATACGTACATAGAGGCATCAAAATCTCCTGCCAAGGTTGTTGATCAGATAGAGATGGATAAGTAAGAGAGAGGACTTTCCCTTGGGAATGAATCCACGTTACCGGGATCACAGTTAATCTAAGGAGTCGAATTGACATTCAAATTTTATTTACGAATCTAAACCACAAGATGCACATGTGTAATTAGCAACAGACAATTAATATGTTATATAAAATTAGATTATTAGGAAACTTGCTATAAGTAAAAAAAAATCTTTACTTTGTAAAAGTAATATAAGAAATTAAAAGTTTGTAAAAAAAATGATTTTAATATTGCTGCAAGTATGATATTAGTCTGAATACATTTGGCTGAATTTGAATGAAAATAAATTGGAAGATGAATCGACGACATCATCAAAAATATACGGGGCACTCTAAGTCAAATCGGAAAACTCAAAATGATTTCTGAAGACAAATTCAAAATATCTTTGCATTTATTTTTCTATAACGGTCATGTAAAAACAAAAATATTCAAAAAACAAATATAAAATTTGTAACATTTTTAAAGTTTAAAAGTTATGTCTAAAAACTACCTTTTAAAACAAGTACTTGTGTATGACATGAACACGATCACTAGTAATACGCCCAATATTGTCTTGGCATAAGCTTAGGAAAAAAGTATTTACAAGACACAAGCTATTATTAAAACGTGCCATTTCATTACTTATAATTTAAAATCTGTTAGGTAAACGCAACTACAACCAGCGTTATTTTAAAATCTCAACAGAAATCAAACAAGTACTTGTTAAATAACAAAAAAAATACAATATATAGTGGACTCCACGCCGTCGCAAGCATTAGAAACAACATCAAAGACTCGCTACTAAATTAGACGTTTTGCAGACTCTAAAAGATATTGAGCCTTCCCCTGCGCCCTCACCCATTACCTCTCTTCACATACGACTATGTAATGACATCACTATAATAGCATGCCATATGAAAGAGTTGTTTACATTCAGGACGTGGTAAACACCTAGCATTTCCAGTTTTCCTAGGTCATATACTGTATCCTACTTCTGAGCATGGACTCAACCAATAGGATTAGTAAACAAAATCATTTCTCTTTTAAGAGGCATTGCCTAATTATTCCTTGTATATATTATTGCATTTATATAGTATATAATCAGAAAAGTAGTGTTATATTAACTTGTTTTAGGATTAAAGACTTTATTCGGTGAGTCGCTTACTTTTTTTACCTAAAGGTAAATGTGTTCAATACTTCTAGTACTAGATATATAGAAGATCCTGCTATAAAACACGTCAAGTTGCCAATATTCAAGTCGTCAAGATGATCATCTATGAACAAGCCATTTGTTTATATCTGGAGACTCTCCTGGGACATTGGCAATGTTATTGGCAACTATTACTCAATAGTCACTATTGTTATTCAACTCTAATGTGTTCAAAAATAATATAAGAATGATTTAGGTAGAAATAGAGTTATATACACGTTTATATAAGCCCTTATATAAAGAATTAAAATCTGTCCGAAAACATCTCACAAAGATCAAACATTCGATCCTAAATATTCCATTTGGCTAGTGACATCCGCGCGTTGTCCTTTTGTTATGAAACAAATCCTGGTACGAGGCTACCCCTTTGACATAAGAAATAAATATACATAGACATTACCTTGGATTTAGTGCATATGAAAACAAATAACCAATCAAATTAAAAATTAAAATTAACCATGTTATGTATACTTTGTAGGTACAATGATTTTTATAGTTTAATAGCCGATGATTCCTGGTTTTAGGCAGTACCTATAGAGATGGTAATATACTAAACAAAGATGTTGAATTGGCTCTTAAATGTTACAATATGTGAACGATGAGGATGTTTGGAAATGACGCCTCTTTCTGTGCCTCCACCAAAAACTAATGTAACTTTATATATGTCTATTAACATAATTTTGTGCTTACGTTATGTTTAATGACAAGATAAACTACATCGAGCTTCTTAACGATTTTTCTTGATGACTGGGTTGTTTTCCTAACTGATGGTAGTTTTGACGTTCATAAATGCCTTCTCAGAGTCTAAATTGATTAAATATTTTTTGTTTTGTAATGGACGGACAAAGAAATATACGCTGTCTCAGCTTAAAGATGATAAACACTTAATAAATATTAGAAGGTTTAATATCATTATTAGATATCTAATAATTAGTAACAAAAGTATGCACTTTCCTTACATAGTCAATCTGTATTGAAAGATCAGGTTGATTTCAGGCTATAAACCCACGACTATTTATGCGATGTCTCAGCGCGTTATCAAAGCCTCACAATTTCTTACTCAATACATCCTTTAAAAGCATAGTAACATCAGTATGACTTATGATTTAGAACACATATCAAACATATTTCATACAATATTATATCTCTACACATTAGGTGCCTACATAGAATTAACTAAAAATTGATAAAATAATAAATATGCGCTAAAATAATAAATAATCATTTAGGTAATACACATACTTCGTTGCTCTTTATAGCAAGAGAACCTTTTGATCAGTCATCAACCAATCCCAGAGTCTCACAGTGATTGCCAAGGGACCCTTCATTACCCGACGACCTTTAGTCCGTCGCAGAGGCGTGTCAGGCCCTTAACACTCCACTAACTGGCAATTTGCCGCTGGTGTGGGGGCCAAGACATCACTTCAGATTTATCTGTGACGTAATCTATCCATCAAACTAGTTGTATATATGTATGTAACTAAATCATAATGAAACTTACTTCAGATGCTTCATCTGTAGTATTATCAGCTTATTAAAATCCACCGTTGAAATCTCTTTCTGATCAAACTATTAGCACTGTTTTTGTACTTGATCTTGCTTATGAGGATTAAAAGGCTAAAATATTCTTTTTTTACCTCAGGTTAATAAACTATGACAATTTTAACAAAAAAAAACTACAGATTCGAAAAGTTGTACTCCGATGTCAGCAGAGTTTAAAAAGAACTAGATAACTTTCAGATATAAGCATCTTATAGTCATACAAGTATTGTCTCGAGGTATTTCCTTTTAGCGCGTCCCATTTGGTTACGTAGATGAAGGAAACAATTAGTTTAATCCCAATTATGTCAATTAATAGTGAGAAAATAATGGACTAATGTTGAAATTCTCAATCCGCTTAATTCATTTTTCTGACTGAAATAATCTGCGTTGTTAATAAATAAAAAAGAATAGTGTACCTAGATGCTTAAAATGGAATAGAGTAGTTCTTCGGAAAGCACAATTTATTGTGAAGTAAGCTGATAGCGTTATTGGAGATTAATGATATTGTATTTATAAAGAATCGTATAGCGTGTTTACGTTCGTATATATATCAAAAGGCATGGTGGATGTCCGACAACGAATGCACTGTCCGCATGCGACAGGATGTGTTGTTATATTCTGCAGATACCATTAGCTGACTCGCGTGCTGTCTATAAACTTACAAAGGATGATCTTAAATTCATAAACCAAAATCAATAAGCATATCTTTAAGCAAACATATATTAATGTTTCGACCAAATTTATTCAACATCTAAACCTTTCTTTTTTTTATTTATAAGTCGTACGAAGCCGTTAAGACCTTGATAGGTTAATAGTATAATCAGTACGAAAAAAAAGGTGATAGCATAGGACAAATCTTAGATCATCTCATATGTGGAAGTCCATCAAGCCATCCAGGCCACGAATCGTGTTAAAATAAAGTAAATATGTATATATACATACACTTGAAAACCATTAATAATAGGAGCCGATTAATTATATTATTACACTATTGGAATATACATTTATAAATATTTAAAAAGAAATAAAGAAATTGTTTTCTCATAATCCTGTACACTATACAAAGTATTCAAGAGTGAATAAAGATTTGCTCATCCTGACATTATGAGAGGATATCCAGCTTAGTTTATGCTAAAGTGACATAAGAGATACTAAGCGCTGACTTTCAGCTGAAACGCGATGCAAGTCACTGAATTACAAGTATTTACCTAATGGGTCAAACCATACACTACTATACATTTTAATGTAAGACTAACACAGTAATCCATTATCGTTACGATAGCTTATTAGTTAGTTACATATAAAATGCTATAATTTATTTATGAACTGAACACATATTTAGTCGCATATAACACTTTAAATTTTCTTTTGGTAGGGGGAAAACTTATGTATTCGCGTCACTGATAAGCTTGACATGCTCGGATCTATTGTACTTGTGCCACACATTGTATACTCGATTGTATACGCGTTTGAATTTTCGCATAGGTAAATCCTTGGGATTTTGCGTCATCAACCGTCACTGATGATGTCGACATGCTCATGACGCTTGTCTGGCGCTTGCGTCACACTACTGACGCGTAGTATACGGACCTGTTTGCATGTAATATTAGTATTTTGCAGCTCATCATAGCTTTGATTGTTAGACTTTATCAAAATGTATATATATATTGCTCCGAGTGCCAATAACAATGAAAACCATACTAATATTTATAATTCTAAACACAAATTTTAAAAATTGAATACTGTCTTTCACGCTGTAATTAAATTAAGCTTTCAGACGAGATGAAATCAGAACAGTTGTTTTGAATTTTCACTTCTACTGGCCGTCCCTATGATGTTACGACTTTTTTTTTATTTTAAATTTCACATTAAATAATTATTATTGATATTAGCATAACGTAATAAAACACCAGCATGTATATAAGTGCGACGTACAGACAGACAGTTGATGCGTCTCCTATCAATCGTCGGCTACTGGCGGGACGAGTTCGTGTCCTCCCACATACAACGCGACATCTCGCTTTAGAGGCCAATATTACTATCCACTAAACCATACCACTAAATACACATCATTCTTCTAAACTCATATAATATTTTGACAAAAGTGCTCTAAAACAACCTCGAATGCATAAAGTCAGGTTTCAAATATAGGAATTAAACATTTGTGATAGTACAGACTTTTTAAACATTTTTATTAGGGTGTCCGTTATTTGCCAAGTTGACTTTTTAACTTGCGTAGCGTACAAATCGTTAGCTTTATAGCCTAAGAACATTTTTTTTAAATATAAGTTTTGCGATGCCATTTAACCGCGTCTACATGACGAAACTTTTGCTATCCATTTAACATCAAGTTTTTTCACTTTTTACAAAATTAACTTTTGTCTTGTGGATCGTGGAAGTTCAGGAGACCAAATTTTCATTTCTTCTACTACGTAATTTCGAAAATCAATGAAAGACGTGATAGAAATTTATGTCACAAAAAGGTGTTTAAGATAAAATCAATATTATTACAGTTTTTAATACTTTACTTTTTTGGTACAACAAGCTCGAGTTCAGGAATGTTTTTATAGCTTATAGGTTAAATGTTTGTATTATAATCTCTATTGATGTTAAAAGTGGTAGGGCCAGCTAGCGTATCTTTTTTATAGGTGTTTTGCATCAGAATTTGAATTCGAGGATTTGTAGCTAGCAAAGAGAGCATTACGAAAAGCTATAACACCATGGTATGGTTTCATTAGGGTATTTCTCCTTCATCCGAAACTATGATGCATAGCAGGATTCGATCGACAATCGTTACGAAATACGAATACGCTATCGCTGAACTCTCATAGATTAAAATGGGATTTCATCATTCTTTAACTTTTTATTCTAGTTTAATTTTTTTACTACTTGAATCTAAGACAGAACCTTCTACACTAAAAAGTTGGTAACGTCATATTTGAACCTTACCGTGATGCAGTGCACTCATAGAGTCAATATTTTCTTTCCTTCCGCCAATATGTTCCAATATGAACAACATAAGATCCTTTAAACGTAACGTGAAGAGACCTTTAAGCACTCCGGCATGACAGCAGCATAAGACGATGAATGGGTTTGTCTCTCGGCGGTCGCAGTTATTTAGGATAGCATTGTGCTTACCATCAGGCATAGTACAGTCACTTTTGCCATACTACAATAGTAATAATAATAATAAATAACCAAGCTATGTTTAAATGTAACTAGTTAGGTATATAGAATGGCTATATTAATTTCTGTCTATTTTACAACTCGTTCATTACTTACAATTGTTCTTAAAATTAACAATAATAATTATAGAACTTCATTAATTACGGAACCCTCTGCGTTGAATCGTCTCACAGCTAGTCAAGTCGACATTTATTTCCAATACGACTCAATAAATTCCTAACTTGCAACCGATTGTTCGAAGGGCCGGTTCAACTAAAAACTGTTCGCATTGTCTGCCAGCTCGATGTCGCGATATATACTTTTTGTCGCTTTGTTAACTTATGAGCTGTTATACGTATTTTAATGATGGTTTCATTGATTTCCAAGTAATTTAGTAGTTCACAAAGTTATTTTATCATCTGTAATGAGCTTCAATTTTTTCCACATCATTCAACAATTGGTAATTTATTTATCAGTTTTTTTAAGGTAACACAAGCTGCAACAAGTGTTTTGTCCATCTTGTTTACGATCTCATATAAACTATGTCTATTTATAATTACTCTTCTCCGATCTCGAGTGCCAGTCAGAAAAATTATATAACTTCTAAAGATTTTTCTTTGGTCTTCATTTTTTTTTTCTTTTCATAATGGAATCGCTGTTGATCTGGAATGGTCTTCACAGCTTCGCCGAACTATTGAGTCGGGCGCTAAAGGCTCTCAGCCGATTTGGGATGTTTGGGTGACTAACTCAAGGGTGCACAGCACACCTCGGCTTGGGGTGTCACCTGGAGTCTTCATAATTTTATGATCAACGAGTATACAGTTCACTCTTCTCTTTTTATACTAGCTCGGCAATATGACTGCAAAGTACTTGATGGAATGGACGGTACAGTCTATAATACTCTGGTAGAGTCACACTTTAGCTATAACTGGTTCCACCATGAGTGGGTTGGTTCGGCCGGGGTAGTACCACCCTCTCACAGAAAACCGGCGTGAAGTAACAGTTTTTGTATTGTTGCGTTTTACTAGGTCAGTGAACGTGTCAAAGACCCACCTCCTCTCTCTTCCTTTCATCCCTTCTCTTGCGCGTACGGGAAGCCGAAGCCGAGGGCCGTACGCCCATCGCGAAAGACGTGTTGATGCTCGTAAACGCCTCCCCTGGTACGCTTGCTTTACCCGCGATTCCGGACGCGCCGACTAGCCCGCTCGGTCGAGCGCTGCATCGCAAACGCAGCGAATCTGATGCAGGGCCTACCACGAATCGCGAGATACCACCAGCACCATCAGACGCCCAGCACCATCAGCCACCCAGCCGAAGAAAAAAGACTGCACTTCGAGATCCGCGCAGCCCACATCGCCGCGCGCTACCACATGCGACACCCCAGCGAAGCAGATGCTCGCACCCGCACCCGCCCCCACTCCACCGCGAAAGGTTGCCCGCGAGCAACCTTCGTATGCGTTGATCGCAGCGCCACCTGCGCGCGATCCGCTATCAAAACCGGGTACGTTCCGACGGTACCCTAAAGCGCTGCCACCGAGCGACAATGCTGCCGCCGCGTCTTCGGTTATCACCTCGTTCCACGACCCACCGAACGCAGGGGGCCCGCGTCATCCGCTGATAGTGATCGAACGCCTTCCCGACTGGGCTGTGCCTCTCCCACAACTGGAGGAGAAGTTGGGACGCGGTCCCAATGTCCGCGTCTATGGGGAAGGGGTCCGCTTCGTGCCACAAGACATAGAAGAGTACCGAATTACAATTGATTTCCTGCAAAAGCAAGAGGGGTTGGAGTGGTTCACCTACTTACCCCATGCCCTACAAGGACTTAAGATCGCCATTCGCGGACTACCCTGCGGTACAGATCCGCAAATTATAATAGACGCTCTCAGCGAGAAAGGCTTCAAGCCACAACACGCCCGCCAGATCAACGGAAGACGAGGCAGACCCGGGTGCATTTTCTTCGTCATCCTCAAGTGCACACCCGGGTTAATTCCCGCGATATACGATGTCTCCGAGATACAGAACTTACCAGTCCAAATAGAAGCCTGGAGGGGGGAGCGCCGGCTAGCGTAGTGTTTCCGCTGCCAGCAGTTTCGACACTCCTCCCTACAATGCCACAGGAAGATCACCTGTGTCCGGTGCGGGGGGCCACACTCCGCCCGATAATGTGACCACCCTAAAGATGAGCCGGTGACCTGCGCCAACTGCGGGGGCGCCCACTCAACTAATAATAGAAGATGCTGCCCTGTATTCAAACGGGAGCTGAGAAACCGCCGAGCCGGAACTGTATCCCGGACAACCAAATTCAGACGACCCAGGCTGGCGGCCGAGATGACACTAGAGAATGCGGGGGCGTCATTGATGGCCCCCGCTAACGATCCCCCACCCACAGGTGCAACCAAGAGAAGGCCTAGAAGAAGGAGACGCCCAAGTAAAATAGAACGTCCGAACGACTCGCCTATTGTACCAGAACGAGAACGCCCGCGCGTACGACCAGAGGCCGCGCAGCTCAAATTACTTGAGCTCCAGTCCCGGTACGACGAAACCCTCAAGGAGTTCGACCGACAAACCGACAATGCCGCTAACGAAGAAGAAGCCCACAAAGTATGGATAGAGCACCACTACAAGCTCAAGTCCATCGAAGAGCAAATGGAGAACCTAAAGAAATAGGACATCCACCTACACTACACAACGCCCACTACACGCACCGGCGACTGGACAACCCCGCTGCGGAGAAAAGGAACGACAGACCGGACGCCAGAAAACCACAGAGGCAAGCCGTTTCAAGACGGCTCCACCCCTGCAAACTGGACCCCTCCGTCCCTACGGAAGGCGAGTGATGCTTCAAGGCAGAGGGGTTTTCCCTGATGCTGATCCCCCGCACGCCATGCACATCAGAGGGTGTGTGAGAAGAAGTCCGAATGTCAGGTGATACACCTGGTCTTTTACATTGTATGATATAAAAAAGGACAGTGTCGTTGTTAAATAACAACAGCAATTGTCTCTATCGTGCCGACCTACAAAAGAACTCTCCATGTCTCATTTGATAGACCCCATATCATCAGGGATAAGAATACACTAGCCGAGAGGCGATTCCGTATCTTCACAGTACGATAAATATAAGAGCTTTCGAACTTCTTCTTTCTTGCGAGGATGGTGGCTAGAAACTATGGAAACGCATACCAGCTCGCGAGATTCTATAGTGCAAAGGAGAAGGTGGGATGAGGTTAATCAATTCTTCAGAACACTCTTTATGATACATACGATAAGACATGCTCAGTCTTCGTTCGTCTTCGCAAACGAAGCTGTTCGTTAAATGGTGATTTGTCTAATCTAGTAAAGGTGTAATTCGATTAGCCTATCCTAGATTTTTGTTATATTATAATTTGTTATATCTCCTATATTATAACGGAGATCATTATATTTTTACTATTTTGCTTAGAAGAATATATATTAGTAATTATCCAGCCACTCGTAATTTTGGTTTGATATTTCACAATTTCGCTGAAAGTACTAAACAGGCCTCAGTGTACATTATAATAGAGTGTTATTCAGGTTGGCGAAATCCAATACTACAATGCATTAGAAAAGCAACATCTACCGCCAAATCCTTAACAGACGGAGACACCATGCAAGCTCATTAACGACTATACTATAATTAATCGGAATTCCCAAGATACGGGTACGGGGCCGCTAAAAGCAACTCGCTGTAGTCCCGCGGGGGGGCGCCACCTCTGCTGTGATTAACGCTGCGCGCGCGCATGTTTCACTTAATTAGCCCGAAGACACGCGGCTTTCACACTCGCTACCGACCCTAAAAGGAGATCTCAGTTAGCCTTAATCGTATTTATCAGCCTGTACACTGTTACATCTGAACTTTTGTTATTACCAAACAGTATTTAATGCCTAATTAATAAATTATTGCCTATTATTTAGTATTATTCATGGGTTTAGATGTATAGTAAAAGACATATTACACGATGAGCCTTTAAACTATTAAAATGTATATAAAAATTCTCACGGACTATTAATGACTGGCGCAATAATTCTTTTTTTATCTTGAAACAATGAAGAGTAATCTATTTATTAGTTTAGAGAGTTATGTTGGCTTGACTGATGAAATATCAATCTCATATCTGCAGGTTAAAAACCCGACATGTACTCACGAATGTTTCGGAATTCGCGTACATTTCCTAATTTGAATGGGTAACAACACTATCGGCTGAAGATTAAGGAAAAATATAGTGAGGAAAAGTGAACCTAAGAAACGTGCTTCTAATACTATTGTAATGTGGGAAAATATAGAACTGTAAATTTCTCGGAGTTTGAAATCGCCAATTGGTCGTGGGCTCACGTGGTGGATATGTCCATACCTTCCCTAGGGAAAAGGCCAATCTCTGTAGAGTATGTCTATTATAGGTTGATAATTATAGTGATTATGATGATATTCGGAGAATTTATTAAATGTTATAATAATAAAAATACCTAAAACTTCATTCAAATAGTCTTATCATAGTAATTTCCAAGGTGTTATCATATCATGTAATTTCATGACATTTTTCTTCAAATTTATTCATAAAATAAAAGTGATATTCTACAATTAATGCAGAAATTTGAAGAACAATCACCATTGTATTCTATGGTGAGAAATATACATTGTAAGCCCATAATTTCTCTTCATCAAAACGTCGATTTTACACTTTATTGACATGCGTCCAATTAATCAGACTGAAGAGTATTGGCTTCCACAGAGGTCGTGGCCAAAACTTCGACAATTTTCACGTATACTGAGAAAAAAATGCACATCCGCTATTTCGTTCAAGCCAGCAATAATTGAACAAACAATTACATACGGAGATCCTTATCTCACGTTACATAACATACATAGAATGTTACAGTCTCTGCAAAAACTTGACGTAGCTTTTGCGTACATACAGGTAAGCATATCTGTCAAATTGTTGGTGTGATGGTAGTTGTAATGTTCAGAAACCCATATGCCTTTCACACGTAAAATTGATCGCTTTATTCAAAATCAAAATCAAAAATACTTTATTCAGTTTAGGCCCTAATAAGGCGTTTATGAACGTCAAAAACTACCACCGGTTCGGAAATCAACCCAGGCATCGAGAAGAACCGGCAAGAAACTCGATCGGGTACATTTTTTTTTAATATATTTCCAATACATCATGCAATAGTAGATGCACAGAGAGAAGTCAGTTGCAGACATCACTATCGTTCACATACTGATCCACTCTATAATATCCTTATGAAAGTAAAACCCGCTTGACGTGGCGCTTAAATTTACAGTCCGGCAAATCGGTAACATGTTTTGGGACTTTATTGTAAAACCTAACATTATTACCTAAGAAACTATTACTGGTTTTGCTAAGTCTGAAACATGGGACGATCAGCTTATTACAGTTTCTAGTATCTACATTATGCCGGTCTTTTATTAAATTCAGTTTTTATTTTTTTATTATTACTTTTTTTATATATAATTTATTGTTAAGTTAAAATACAAATAATGAGCCAAGTGGGTTTGAAGAAATAGGGTATTTTAATGTTATACATTAAAAGCTATATGATATTTAATAACATAAAAATATTTCCTTGTAATTTTTTTTTGTAAAAAATATACTATAAATGTTCATGTTATTACAGCTTCAGCTTCCAAGTAAATGTTTTCAAAATTTGAGCATCATTCAAATTAAGGTCATATTCAATTTACAAAATTATTATAAGAATTATTGTTTTTTTTTTTTTTTCTCGAACTGACTACGCTATTGACCTGGGTAAGGTCTTTACAGCTTCACCGGACTACAAAGAATTATTGTTTACGTATCATTACATGTATAAAAAAATTCTCTGACATGTCTGTACGTATATCTGTTCGCGATAAATTCAAACACTATTAAACAGATTCTCATGCGGTTGTCACCAGTAAATAAACTGATTCATGGGGATGGTTTAGTTATATAATTTCTCATTTTTTTTGTTGATAGGGCGAGACATCGTCCGCCGAACCCACTAGTTACTTATAATTTTTTTTTTTTATCGAAGCATGACATAGTGACTACACTATGCCTGATGTTAAGCATAGTACAATCCAAAAACATCGGCAACCACCGAGAGACAGATTATCCATCGTCGGTCGCCGCTGTCATGCCGGCCATAATGACGAAAGCCACCCGGTACTGGATATACACAGGCTGATCCCGAAACGCGACGCGCAGAAGCGAGTCACTATGACGGGCTTTTTCGCTATATGCATGGTGGTTGCGACCCAGTCGGGCTGTAAAACCTTACCACCCCGCTATCGCCATTGCCTCGTTCGTTGATCAGCAGGGTGCACCATATGCAGGTGAGGTTGGCTTGGGTGTCTCAAGTCTTAAGATGTTACTCGACACCCCTTACACCCCAAAGAAAAATTTAAGAATCAACATCGACATGCTACATCCAATTTCAAGATATGTTTGATAAGCAGTAAACAAAAACGTTCACAAATACACAATACCAAGCGGTCCCGGGCAGTATTACTTCATTCCAGGAGAGCCAACAGTGAGGCATCGACAACGCAAATAAAAACTAAAAGAACTCGGCGACGCGACCAACGGTAGCAAAATAATAAGATCGCACAACAAAATAAACGAAATGCTCTTGAAACAAAAGGAACGCTAGCGAAATAAGGCGAAAAGGTTTAAGGAGTGACGCGGTGTGGCCCGCGTTCATTGTCTTTGAGATCACTGGAGCGAGAAAATATGGATATGGCATTCAAACGCTGGGTATATACGAAAAAAAAAACCTATATTTTATTTTACTACTTCGGGTTAGAGAGTATCAAAACTAGAAGAAGCGAAAAATGTCAAACTATTAAAACATATATTCTGGACGGATAAAGCTTTAATCAATTTAGTATCAAGAAAGTTTGGACAAATATACAAAGTTAACAGATCTTTCTTCTCAAGATACCATTAAGAATTTTTAGAATCATTTAATCTAATATGAAACACTAGAACACTTTAATAGAAAGACAATCAACAAAAATGATACATGCGGATCATATTGTTTCTAAGTGAAAATGCAAATTTGATAACGTTTATAAGTTTTGATCTATTTACGCTTCTTACATTAGGTGACTTAAATAATTGTTAAAAAAGACAGTAGACGATTTTTTTAATCTAATCAAAACTAGCTGTGCCCGAGTTCGGTCATGTGGAAACTTATAGAAAAAAAACAGTGATTAACAAAGTCATCTGAACGCATTAAGGCCATTTACTAATCTACTTTTCACTCGGACTTAAGTCGCTTCGTCATTAAAATTATAATGACTTTTGATAGAGAGAACCGATTTTAACGAAGAAAAACTAAACGTTACTTGAAGATACACGTTATGATTTTCGTTATTACGTTCTATCGTAAACACAGTACTTTAGCAGAGATGCGTGTCCTAACCAACAGACAGACAGATATTTCTAAAAATTATTGCAATGTTACTTATTCCTAGACTCCTACAATATTTTTTCCCAAAAATCTAAAAAGTACAGACACGTTAAATTTCCATTCTTGTTATATGTATAGAAGCGTTTTGTAGACTGCATATCAAGATTTTTTATATTCGCTGCCATATTACACATTAATTTATCCCTTATACATCTTAATCATAAACAGACGAAAGATTTTTTGTTTCGAAATGACTACGCTATTGACCCAGCAAAGTCTTAACAGCTTCACCGGACTACTAAGGCGAGCGCTTAAGGCACTCAGCCAATTTTATTTTGGCAACCAGCTCAAGGGTGCACGGCACACCTCGGCTTGGCTGTTGCCTGTTGCATGCAAAATCGCGATCTATCTTAGCTAACCTAGCTAACTATTCATATATGTATGAGTTGTTGAAACGTATATGTGTACCAAGCATACACGCCTCAACAACTCCTCCATATATTTATTATCGGAAAATTGAGAGTTTTTCAGTTCGATAAGGGAAAAAAGTAAACCCTTCCACTTTCATGTGTAAGCGTGTATGCGTGCACGTGTGTGGGGGTGATCGTGTAGTGTTGTAGCAGTTATGTATGTTTGTGTGTCACCGTATCGCGCAAGCAACGTACTCAAGGGCTCCCTACAGAGGAATCGAACCTAGGCTTGAGCCGCTGCTGTGGGAGGCCTAATCGGATGTGAGGGAGCGAAATTAACCCCCAGACAACAGACGAAAGATTTAACAGACTCTATTAGTATCCGAAAAATTATACATATGTGTCATACGAACACATACATGTACATTCACCCAGTTTTACACATACACTTATCATAACTACACACATTCTCCCTCACACTTTAATATTTATACAATATTTGTTTTTCTTTGTCTAAACTTTAATTCTTAAAATGTAATTTCCTCTAAATGTTGTCAAGTCATTACGAGCCAGCATTAATTTAAAGCAATCTGTAATCAGGCATTAGGCTTCCGTGAGACAGGTATTGTCTAGTTTGGGGCCATAGTTGAGGCTTATATTATGTGAAGGATTCTAGAAAGTAAAGACATTTGTAATCCATCCCCAGATATTATTACTATGGCTATACATAGCAAGTTATTAAATTTCCTTATAAATTCTTTTCATTCTACAGAATCAAGCGCAATGAATCCATTTATCCAAAGGAAGCATAATTATCGCCACTAATTTAGACAAGCCTACTGATTCACTAATGACTTCACTTAACCAATTGTGCGGTTGCGGAAACCTCCATTTGGTCGCGTGTATTTGCAAATGGCGACCGTGAAAATTAGTCACTCATTATTTTATTGTACCATTAAAGGCGCGACTCCAAAGAACGCGCTGTGAATGGCGAACTTTGCGTCTGAATTACAATGAGACGTTTTACTAAAATTGTCGAAGGCCAGGGCATGTATGTCGACAATTTTTGCATGATTACTATGACATTTTGATTTATAGATAATTATTATTCCACAAAGCGATTCTATAAAAAGACAAGCCATTCGTAGATATTTGGCTATGAAAAAGTTTGAAGGGAAATTTAAGGTGTAGATATTTCTACCGAAACTAAAAATTATTTATAAGTAATCTTGGTCAGATATTTAAATGACTATATTTTATAAAGTAACTGTTAACATTTTACATTGAAATTTATACGTTCAAATTATCATTAACTGGTTAAGCATAAGAAAAAATGATGATGAAAATGGTCATCTTGACTAATTTTGGTAACGGGAATATCCGAAATTTTCTTTTCTTATACCATTTTTGATTTTGATGGTCCATAGTTACATAAATATGCAGATGTCATATCAAAATTTAATTACGTATGCATTTTTTTATTTCTCCTATAAGAAAATATATAATTCCAAATTGCTGGCTGGCTTCATAGGACTTCTCACTATGTTTTGATAAACATTTTTAAACATTCATAATTTTTTGATACCTATAGGAAGGCATCGTCTGCCTAACGGATAATCTAGTTACCTATAAAAATGCATTTTAAATACGTTTAAAAAATTATATATTGACTGGGTGCGAAGTGTAAAAAATTGAAACACAAATATAATATAATAGCCATATCCATATTTAATGATTCGATGTAAGCCAAGAGAATACTGGTTGCAAAAACTGTCGCGATCGAACTGGTCGTGGTACATGATTGTTGGTCGCGAGCCGCGATACCTGCATCGGGTCGCATTGTACCGACACGAGCAGCACGTTTCACGTCAATGAGCACTCTTCTAATCTTCTTTACTGTTAGCCTTTCAATGAACTGCATTATAATTATTACTAATTTAGTCGTTTTCTTTAAATGTATTTATCATATCACAAATCTTTATAAATATTTATTTTTTACATTTTTTTCGTAGACATTTGGTCCTCTGTATAATGATATGACGATAACTCCATTTAGCATAATGTTACTAATTCTAAAAAACGATATTTTTATAAGCAGTAAGCATTCAGCAATGTCATTATCTTACAGTGGAAAAATGGGGCATGCAATGTTATACGCATATATATATAAGACAACTCACAGGAATTTATCAATACGTTTACATTTTACGTGTCAATAAGCCCGTGCATTGTTTAGATTACTATTTATATTTGGCATCAAATTTTGCCCACATAATGTTTAAGATGTAAGCAGTAAATATGTATTTAAATTAGTAAAAAGTAAGTTGAAGCTGCCGTCAGAAGTGAAAGACAATGAAATAACTGTATTCTCTTTTGACTTATGGAATTAATTATACTATAATTTTTAACATTTCAATTTCATAATTTGTTGAAATTATTCATATTAGTCTGGTCTTCATATTCATTGGTACCTAGAGCAGTAGTTATATACATTATTATAAAATATATTAATCAGTCAATCATATGACAGCCAGTAAAATCTCAATACAAAATATTAATCTTTGATGTACACAGGTCGCTAATCTGACGCAAACCACGCAAGCGCAATACACTCGGTCAAGCTTACAATATTACATAGCGCGAAATCATAAATTTGTCTATCGTCAGAAAATAGCTTTCACTTCAAATAAAACATATTAATTGATAAATTTCTTTCGACTACTACAATTGAAACATTCTTTCAACTGTATAAGTTATCAACAATCCTAATATATGTCATATATCGTTGACTTTTTGTGACCACCTTCGTAGTTTTATATATTTAGTGTATCTGCTACTTCGTGTCAGTCGTCTCTTACGATATAAAAAGTGTTGTTTATATAACGTATGTTTATATTAAACCAACTCTCACAAAAATATTGACAGTAATAATGTCTGCGTATAAAAGGAATCACTAACTGACTCGGACAATAGTCAACTACGTATATGAATACTGAGACTGAAACAATTTATATTATACACTGAACATTAACGGATACTGTACCGAAGGCTCTAGTATAAACAACTTGATGTGTATAAATCAACAGGGCAAACAGTGAGCGTTTGATACACTGCAAGCATTGCACGCTACTAAGTTTGCAAATTATCGCTTTCACCCTTAAAATTGGGAGATTTTCGTTAAATTTAAACAACGAAACTTGTTATTCCGTATACTTAATTATTTACAAATTCCAATTACTTAACCTTATTTTTTTTCAATGACTGCACTATGCCTAACAATAAACACATTGTAATAAAAAAAGTCGAGACAGTCATAACGACTACCGACACAAGTGAAAACTCAGAATTGAAATAGATGTGTTCTCTTTTGAATGCCCATATGAATTATAGTGTGAATAATATTTAAATTTCAGATTTTTCTGTTGAAATGATTAACATTAGTGTGGTTTAATAATTACATATATACATTTTTATAAAGATTATTAATCAATCTAACGTAAAATGAGTTGCAAAATATCAATATTACATTGTCGTGTACACATAGTCTGCGTCGCCAATCTGACGCAAGCTACGCAAGCTCAGTTCGGTAAGTTATGCTTACGTAGCATTTCATGACGCGAAATTATGAATTTATCTCCTGTCAAAATGCAACGCGTCTAAAATAGTTTCACTTCAAACACTCAATCAATAAATAAATGACTACTTTGGAAAAATAATTCCATGTGCATTATTTTAGGGTCGCATCGTTCAGCGATTTTTCATTAAAATGTCCAGTACCTTATACTGTAAATCGTATGAATTTAGGTTAATTTGTAAGGTGTTATTTGGTTTTTATGCGAGTTGGCAACTCAACTCCTATTAGATAAGAAAGAAAAGTTTTAAATGAAATTCAGTCGGTATACCAGATTAGTCCCCCCACGGCAGCGGCTCAAGCCTAGGTCCGTTCCCTAGGTGTGGAGCCCTTGAGTGCGCTGCTCGCGCGATACAGCTTTAAATTAAAAAATTGACACAAAAATTTACATCACTGCTACAACACTACACGATCACCCCCACACACGTGCACGCCTACACGCTTACACATAGAAGTGGAAGAGTTTTATTTTTTTCCCTTATCGAACTGAAAAACTCTAATTTTCCGTTAAAAAAATAAGGAAGGGTTGTTGAGGCGTGTATGCTTGGTACACATATGCGTCTCAACAACTCAAACATATATGAATAGTTAGCTAGGTTAGCTAAGATAGGTCGCGAGTTTGCATGTAATAGGCAACAGCCAAGCCGAGGTGTGCCGTGCACCCTTGAGCTAGTTGCCCAAATAAAATCGGCTGAGTGCCTTAAGCGCCTTAGTAGTTCGGTGAAGCTGTTAAGACCTTGCTAGGTGAATAGCGTAGTCAGTTCGAGAAAAAAAATGAAATTCAGTTTCAGCGTGAATTTGGCCAGTTTTCCTTAGGTATTTTTAATAGGTAATTTTTATATCGGTATTTTTAATGTTTAGTATTAGTATTAAGTAATTTATTTTTACCTATTGATACTAATTTAAAGAAATGACTTTTTTCTTAAATATTGTTTAATTATTTTTTTTATTGATTATTTGTTTTTTTACGTTCACAACAACAAAATATCGATAGGAATTTAAATTGAAGCTCATTAGTATCACCTTATAGAGTATAAACAATATTATAGTTTAAGTTTTACTGCGACTATGTTGTGAATAATGTTTTTATTTACCAAATAAAACATTTGACGTCGCAGTCGACAGTAGTCCTTCTTAGAACGCGTAATGAAGAACTTAATTGGACGCCGCGCGTGTGCTCGCACTTATCAACATTTCTTGCTTTATTTTTTTCTTTTAAACAAACGACTATAAAAACACAGACATTTTTCTATACACTCTATTTCTTACCTATCATTATCTTAGCTTTAGACTTAGACTTGTTCTGTTAATACAATGTATACGATGTAATAGTAAGTTTATACACAATAAACCTGAAAGAAAAACCAGTCACAGTGGAAAACATTTATTATGGATCAACCAGAGTAGAGGTATTATAATGGGTAAACCAATAATTTGACATTTATGTAGCTTATTTTATAAACTTAAAGAAAAATGAATTATGTGTAAAGTAATCTTATATGGAGAGAGGGCAGATGTTTGAAATCAAAAACATCTGATAAGAGATATCATAATTAGCGATACACGCATATTTCATCTCAAAACCTAACAAATAATCTAACAATGACGTCTAGAGATGAACATAAATAACACAAAACAAACAATAAAAAAACATCACGCGATAGTAGCAGTTGAGTACGAGTCCGTCGCTCGCAATGTTATTCGATTTAACTCTAAATGTGAGTGAGATGGGAACGACATAAAATCAATCGGCCGGCACGCGAGCCTCAACACCGAAATAATGTAAATTATTGCTCGTAAAAGTGTCATTTCACGTACAAGTGACGTCACCGGCACGGCATGGCGCCTCAGGTGACCCGCCGCGTCGGGGCGAACCCGACTTTAAAACCGCGGGGCTAAACACACTCTCGCATCGGCCGACTTGCCCCGAGCTTTGTTATCTCCTCCATCAGAGTTTCAGTGCTATCTGTGTTTACAATTTTACATCGGGAAAGAAATCGCGTCACCCGGCATTTAGGAACAGGAGTAGCGAACCCACGTTTGATTGTCGGGGTGTATGAACATGGGAGGCACACAGCGACACTGAGACGATAATTTACATACGGCGGGAAGCGGGACGTGCGCAAGCGAGACGGCGCCCGGCCCGAGGGACCGCCGCGACATCCTTGCACCCCGCGGGATAGACAGAGACGACTATATTATAACCCTGTGTTAAAAAACGAAAAGTGGGCGGGGGATTATATTATAGTAGCGAAAGTAATCGATATTCTGTTAGTATAAGGTTGTTAGACCTGCAACGCTGCAGCCTAAATACGTAAAGTGCTTAGGTCACGGAGACTAACGTGAGTTTAAGGGAAGTGAATAGGATATCATTCCCACATATTACATATTCTGTGGTCTCTTTACGAACTGATTACTTTGCATATTCTACGTATCAATATTGAATATAATATTATCGAAATAGAAACCTCAATTCATAAAAAGGGGATGTTATTCACGAACTAATTATTTACCACGTACACAATCTTCTCCCTTGTATTTTTAGGTATCAAATAAAAATTAACATTAGGTATTTATGTCCCAAATAGACACTGGTGAATGATATAAATTACCACCAAAAGGGAAAACAAAGTTGGACAACGAGCTTAAATGTTTATCTTATTATAAATTGAATATATTCTTGTAATTATAACATACGAAGTAATAATATATACCCATAATATTATCTCACATAGATACAGAAGAAATCTCACAATAGGTCCATGAAAACGTGCGCCGTGGGAACCAAAGATTAAATAACAAAAGAAATACCTACATACCGTTTGTAATTCTAATATAAACTTGACACTTTCAAATTATTCTATTGTTTTAAAATTAAATAATTCTCCATAGGCCAAGGTCGGAGTATACTTCTTGGGTATGTTTGTATTAAGTTTGATGAATTTGTGAAAAGTTAACTTTATTTAAATACTTGGCACTGTTTAAAATATTTTGTTTAGATCTCTCGATCTACAGCTCTCGCTAGTTTCGGATCGAACTGAAACGCTACTCACTTAATTGGAAATAAGAAATATTTAAAACTATTAAGATGTATGAATTAATTTATAATTTTATTAGGTGCCTTATCCTTTTGGTTACACCGAAAAGGTTACAAAGGCACTCGAAGAAGCGACATTTAGCATAAAATCAATTTCTGTAATTTCACACATAACTTCACAGAGATATCACAGAGTTCGGGTATTACAAATTTAATATGAACGATCTATGCAGAAGGTCTCCATTGGTTATTAATAGAAGAGGGACTTCAAAGAGCCTGTAAAGTGAAGATGCAACGTTGAAAGTAAATGAGCCGTGGGGCATTTCGCGCGTAATTTCACGACGAGGCCATCCGGGGCCAAGCGGACGGGTCAGCCCGCAGATAAACGATTTTATGTTTCCTTACGGACTTATCACTGGACCTCGTAAAATATATTCAACCAATATCATAATACAACTATTAACTAACTGATATTATCAATTAATAATATCATTTAATTATCTTAAAACTGTGACAAACTTTTTTTTTTTTTTATAGAAGCACGACAAAGTGACTGCACTAAGCCTGATGTTAAGCATAGTACAATCCAAAAACATCGGCAACCACCGAGAGACGGATTATCCATCGCCGGTCGCCGCTGTCATGCCGGCCATAATGACGAAAGTCGCCCGGTACTGGATATGCACAGGCTGATCCCGAAACGCGACGCGCAGAAGCGAGTCACTATGACGGGCTTTTTCGCCATATGCATGGTGGTTGCGACCCAGTCGGGCTGTAAAACCCTACCACCCCGCTCTCGCCATTGCCTCGTTCGTTGATCAGCAGGGTGCACCACGTGCAGGTGAGGTTGGCTTGGGTGTCTCAAGTCTTAAGATGTTATTCGACACCCCTTACACCCCAACTGAGCGTCCCATGTTTCAAACTCCATAAAACTAGTAGTAGTGTTAGGTTTTACAACAAAGTCCTAGAGCATCTTACTGATTTACCAGACTGTAAGTTTAAGCGTCATGTATAGAGGGTTTTGGTGTCAAAAGGCTATTATAGAGAGTATCAATATGTAAACGATGGTGATGTCTGGAATTGACTAGTCTCTGTAAATTCACTGAAAACGATTGTAATGTGCAATGTATTTACCGAGAAGCTGTGGAACAGTCTCCTGGTTAGTGTCTTCCCTCCTTCCTATAATATGGGGTTCTTCAAGCGTAACTTGAAAAGGCATTTATGCAGGCCAGCATGACAGAGACGACCGACGAAGGATGACGTATCTCTCGGCAGTCGCTGTTGTTTTTGGATTGCACTGTGCTTACCATCAGGCACAGTGCAGTCAATTTGCCGTGCTACTATACCTATACACACGTGCACGCCTATATGCTTACACGCTGTTTTTCTTTTTCAGTGAAATAAGAAAGAGTTCTACGCTTATTTTTCCCTATCCTATCTTATGCTATTTACAATGGTCTAGAGGATTTTTTTCCGAAGCAAAATACATATAGGAGTTGTTGAGGCACGCATGCTTGGTACACATGCATGTTTCAATAACTCATATACGTATATCTAGATAGCTTAGGTTAGCTCAGATAGGTCGCGATTTTTGCACAAAACGGGCGACGGCCCAAGCCGTGGTGTGCCGTGCACCCTTGAGTTGGTCGCCCAAACATCCCAAATCGGCCGAGTGCCTTCAGCGCTCGCCTCAATAGTTCGGTGAAGCTGTAAAGACCTTTCCAGGTCAACAGCGTTTACATTTCGAAAAAGTAAAAGCCGTGCTACTATAAAAAAAAAAAATTAAAAAGATAAACACGATCAAGTTTCTAGCCGGTTCTTATCAATCAATCATTGGGTTGTTTTCTGACCCGGTGGTAGTTTTGACTTACGCGATATAGTGGTACTATTATATACTAGCTAACAAAATATACGGCATTAAACTTCACACTTCTACTCCCATAAAATAAACACAAAACTATTCGAAAAAAAAATATTTTCTCTTTCTAGTTTTTTTTTAACTTTGTTTTTGGCAATTAGTCTTTCAGATTATTACTGCCATTGTCGCGTAGTCAATAATATTACAAGCGTTGTGCGATTACTTCAATACTAAGCGTCGTATGAATCAATATTCTAACAAGATGGTGGATCTCTTCTTAGAATCTTCCTGAGAGTTTTTGTGGCATCTCAGAATGTCATGCTCCGTTCATTATTTTCCATTCACTTAACTTATGCACAATAAACTATATTACGTACAACACCACCAAATTTAAAAATATAGAGTCAAATAACACAAGAATATTAATAAAATATAAAACACACTACATGGCAGACTATAAGCCCGCCAAAAACTCTCCTCTTTCTAGTTAATTTATAGAGATACAAAATACATATATATCATACTAGATGTTGCTCGTGTTAATATAAATTGGACCCTTCTTTCGGGAAGAGTACTTTTTCTGGATAAAAGGTACCCTAAGTACCCTTATGTATACCTAACACCGCTTAACTAAATTCCA
Source organism: Antheraea mylitta (assembly GCA_014332785.1). Taxonomy (NCBI): domain Eukaryota; kingdom Metazoa; phylum Arthropoda; class Insecta; order Lepidoptera; family Saturniidae; genus Antheraea; species Antheraea mylitta. The sequence continues at coordinate 5,732,360 of JACEII010000026.1, read as the reverse complement.
TGATGATCGGTTGCGTAGTTAAGACGTTAAACCGTAACAAATAAACAAAAGTGGTAGAGCCACGCTGATGCTATAACTGGTTTCAGTATGAATAAGTCGGCTCGTCCAAGATAGTACGACCCCCTCACAGAAAACCAACATGAAGTAACAGTGCTTGCATTGTTGCGTTTTGTTCGGTCAGTGAGAGCGCCGGAGGCCCAACTCCCTCCCTCTCCCTTCCCACTCTTCCACTTCTCCCTTCTTCCTTCCCCACCAACACAGGCTAGCAACGCACTCGCAACTCACTTAAAATCAGGTGACCCACCTGTCCGTTTGCCACCTATGATATAAAAAAAAAACAAACAAAAAAACATTCAAACGAATAATGTTGTCTATTCGAGAAATAATCATACATCAATACTTATATTATAAAGGTGAAGAGCTTATTTGCTTGAACGCGTTAATCTAAGGAACTACTGGGTCAATTAGGAAAAAAATTCAGATGTTAGATAGCTATTTTATCGAGATAGGATATTTAATCACGCTAAGGCCAATAGGAGTGAAGCACCAATGAAGAATATCTCAAAATGATAGTTAACATATGTATTATTTAAAAATATTTTCACTTCCTACGTAAACGAAGTCGCGAATTAAAGTTAGCGTTAATCTAAAATAATCAACGCGAACGACGTCGCGAGCTGAATATAATTTATTATAAACATATTCCTATAAAAATATCTAACGTTGTTTGCAAACACTTCAGCGGTATATTTATTATTGTACGCATTGTTGCCAACTCTCACCAGACGTTCGTTCACTTTTTAATGCACTGTATTATAATAAACGCCATAACAACGAAGATATTATTGCATAACACATTTCATTTATAGTATAGCTCTGTTTTTTTTTCTCTTTCAAACCAAGTATACATTTTCGCCCTTTTACGTCAAAAACCTTGAACTAAAATCTGACCCACAAATTTTATTTTTATTGTGTCTAAGGATATTTAGAGTAATATAATTGACTAGTGGTGCTCTACGGTGTATATTTTAGTTTGTTTCGATGTTTAGTTTGACATACTTTTTCTCCTACATTTTACTATGCTCCTAAGGGGCGTAGCGTGATGATATGCATTATACTATATTTTAGAATGAATAGATACATTTTCATGTTCGATTTACATTTTCAAAGATTAGGATTCAAATTAAAAAACAACACTTTTATAAAAATATACAATATTGGACATATATATGTACCTATAGTTCAAAAATTCGTTACACTCAGACGTTATAATGCGGGACGGACAAACTTTATTTCCATAGCTTTCAAGTCTACCTACCAAAAACAGCTCGGGGACGTAATAGGGACGCAATGATATTATCGATAATGGAACGATTCCGATAGCATATAGATACGAGCCTATCGATAAAATAATCTAAAGAAGTTTCGTTTGTTATCGAATTACGTAATAAAATAGATAGTGTATACTCTAAAACGCATTATTTATTGTTTACGCTCGATTTGGATAATGAATAAAAGTTGTTAACTGATTACAGTTATTTAACATTAGAGACGATTGCAATCAATTTATCGTTGCTACGATTTAATTATTTATTTTGAAACTATACTTCTTTTGGCGTATCAGTAAAATTATCGGCAAAATAGTTTCAGTCATTTCTACCTTCCTCTTAGACTATCAGCAGAGTTTATAGAACAATTTACAATTACTATAAATCATATTTAAAATATTTTACATTTTATCGATAATATGCCGATTATTACAGCCGATCACTACGGTTCGAAGCCACCCTCAGTTTTTCCTACGATTTTCCTTTTGCCGCGATCTCGACTCACTTAATTGACGAGGAATTTTGATTGGTCCCCTGTAGTTGCCATATTTCTATGCATCCATTGCCGCGACGGTATTCTTTCTCAATTTTCAGAGTTCCTTAAAATATTTCATTAAACTGTATTAATTTATAAAATGAATAGTTTTTTTTATATTTCAAATAATTTATTAAAAGTAATGGTCTATACAATAAAAAGTAATTTAGATTAAATATGGACTATTTAAATAGTTTGCGCTACTGAATAAAACTATATACATTAAACCAGTACATTTCAAAACTTTACTTAATAATATTTGACATAAGGGTAGAAATTTTGTTATTAGTTTATAATGAATGGAGCCTATGCTGAATAACCAATTATTATTTAAATTATAATCGGGATTTATCAACTTTTAATGGGCCAAACGCTTGGTGATTTGGTCTGAGAGAGTAAAAAACGAAGTCCTTTATTTGTTTGATAATTTCTTCAAGTACATCCTCATTGAACAAAAATAGGTTTTTATATGACGTAATATCCCCGTATTGCGACAAATGTTTGTTATATGTCTAAATAAATGTAAATCTTTCATACATGGCTGTACAGGACACAGGATGTACAGAACACCTATTCAACTTTGAACTCACGCTTTAGCTTTTTTCTTTAATTCAAACCTTCGTTTATTATTCCAGTGTTATTCTATTGGTTAGGTTCGTTACACAAAGACGCGGCGGTCTTTTGATAATATTTTCGATTTTAATTACTTATTCCATCCATATTCGGTTTATATAATTTTCTACTGTTGATTGTAGACTCTCATATAACGTCGGAATTTGGTTGTATGATTTAAAATCTATTATTTTATATAAACATAAAATCTATCTTATCTATTTGTGTATGGTTTTATTTATGTAAAAGTGGTGCATAGTGAAAATAATTAAACGTTGAAATTATAATAAATACTGATAATAATAATAATATAATTCAAGAACAACAGCGACTATCGTAATATTAAAATTCGTTGGCATTTTTTATGTCATTACATATGATTTAATGAACATACTATTTGTAATCATCATCATAATCATCATCAACATTTTCAGTTCGTAATCGCCTACTGCTGAGTATAGGCCTCTCTTCTTTTAGGCCACTCATCCCGATCCTGAGCTAATCTTATCCAGGTCTTACCCATAACCTGGCAAATCTTATCCACCCCACGAATCCGAGGGTGGTGGATGCATTGTCTGCCCGTATTTTAGTCCACCTTCTATCACACTGCCTGGCGTTGTGTCCAGTTTAACTCCATTTTAGTTTCATGATTACCTTTCCAACGTCATGAACTGTAGTGTGACGTCGGACCTCGACTTTCCTTACTGGATCTTGTAGTTTGTGGTCGATCAGGACACGTTCCACTACTCTCTATGCCACTTGCATTTTGTGGATAGCTTGACTTATTAAGCGTTCATATTTCGGTAGCATATGCCATGGTGGGCAAAACACATTGTTTGTATAGATGAATCTTCAGGAATTGTGGGACGTTATCGAGGATAGCACTTAATTCAGCTAAATTCTCACGGAGATCTCCTCGTTTTGTAATTTCTTTTAAATGCAGGTTTTAAGAAAATTTTGTTACTCGTAGTCTAAGGTCTTGTAGTTACTCCAACTCCTGGAGAAACGAGGAGTCATTAATGGATATTATTTTACGGATAGCCACAAAAATTTAATAAATTCAATCTATTAAATGTTCACAAGTTGGTACATATTCGAAATCATGGACATCGATTCGATATTGCATCGTTCTTAGGTGTACTTCACTTCTTCCATATTCTTATTTACTGTGATGTATTGAAACTAAAAATACTAAAAATATACTTCAACAATTATTAATTTAAAGATGCGGAACATATCCATAATGTAGAGTATTTAAATAAAATGTACATTTTAACATTTCAATATCGCAATTACCTGTCGTAACTGTTAGCTGCGTTCCAATACAGGGACGATTAAACGGTGGAAACGTAGACAGTATTGACAAAACGGCTCCGCGGGCGCAGCTCTTCGGGCGAGCGCGTACAAATTTCAAGAGCAACCGGCCATTCAGCCGTCACCGGCGACGTATTGTGTGCCTCGCCTTGCGATATACAACGCCGAATACCTTTTTGGTATTTATCAATATATAAACATCGAAAGAAGGAAAAGTTAAATAGTTTCTTTTATACACGTACACAATGTTTTCTTTTCTTTTCTAGCATTGGCAATGAAAAACACAAGACATCCGGCTAGATCACGACAATAATATACCAGATTTACACTTTCCTCAATGGCACGCTTAGCCTCGTTTTGGAACCATTTAATAAAGATCTAATAACTAAGCGGGATGATAGAGATCTGGGTTCATTAAACCGCGATCATTATGCATATGGTAATAAGCCCAAACATCTTGGTTCTTGTTTAGTTTGTCACCTTTCGTGATCAACTATACTTGATCACGAAATATATACTTAGCAATGAAAATATTACATCGACGACCAGCGATAGATTCCATATCATTTTTCCATACTGCTTAAAATAATTATCATAGCCAGAACTAGAAAAAATGGTAAAGCCATTGTTTGTTTTGTTCATACTATGTTGTCGCTAACAATTCATACATCTTGTAAGAATCAGCCCAAAGTGCTTACGGTAACCGTACCATAGAGAACCACGAATTCAAAGTTTAAAAATGGCTATTCATTGTAAAAATAAAAGACAAGTTTTCATATTCCGCGAGCGATTAGTCTACGTGAGGAGTGACTGCTGATTCCACTCACAATGGTTGATTAATGAACATTAAGATGCCGCGCGCGCTCCCCCGGCGCCAGACGTGTACCGCGGTACAGAAATCAATAAACTTATTTATTTTAATTAATTCATTGTTTTAAAACACACACGCGAAATTCTCGTCAGTTATTCTTAATACGTGATCAAGAATGTTATATTATAATGTAAAAAAATATATAAAAGAAACACTTCAAGGTGTTGCAAACAGAGATATCTGTTTACAATAGCAACTACAATACACCGGATGTAATATCCATCATAGTCATCTGATGAAAGACTTGCAGGTTGGTATGATAACAAGATTGTCAACATTATGTAGATTGCTCAGTTGTTACCATCACTTTTTGTTACAGTTAGCTCACATTATGTACAAAACTATCAGTTTGTCGTGTCTAGTTAGAAAAAGCTAATACATGACGACGTCCTAAGATTTCAGTGTAATTTAAATGAAGGTTTAACTAGGAAACAGTAATTTGCTATAACTGACTAGAATAACCACAATCTTACTCGAATCTTAAATCGCAATAGTGAGATAAATTCATCCTATCTCTTTATCGTGATCTCTTTGTTTATAATCCGTTATTTTCATTATCATCATCAGACACTAATTCTTCATTGCCGGGCAATGGTCTTTCTCATTATTTGATATTATCCCAAAATTTGTTTTACTTAATAGTAACTAATAATTTCCTGTTATATTCTTCAAATTGAGATCGATGCTTCATATATCCAAACGGAAACTACATTTTGTGTATCGGAAGCTAAACCTAAACCTTCATTATAATTTCGTTTATCTTCACGAGTGTCGTTTCTTGTTATTGTCATTTCAACTTACTGGCCCTTGGATCTAAGTCAATTTTTTGGCAAATGATATCATCAGAAATTTGTGTGTCTAACTTATATAGTTATAGTTTATATCTCGTAAGTTACACTAGTTAAGAACTCTTCGTCATATGCTATAAGTTTAGACGATTATAGAATCTGACAAAGATTTCCGATGCTTCCCATCCTAGCTGCATCTGCCTGTCTGGTTATAATTTATGTAAACAAGACAAATCAGTTGCATTGGCCGTGGCAATCAACAGTGGCCTCCAAGAGATTTATATCCTATTAGCAATCATCGCTATCATGTTTGCCTGCAGGCCTCTATAATAAGGCTAATTCCTAGACACGACCAAGTAAAGCGAGCCACCGTGACAAGTGTATAGTTCTTTGCATGATAGTAGTGTTTCAGTTGGGAACACATACTATACCATCCCAATTCAATACTAGATACACACATACTGATTCCGGAACGTGACACCTAAATACCTGATGTATAGTAAATGTGATCTAGTAGAATATGAATATGGGACCACCATCTTTTGAATGTACGTCGGTTTAGCTCGATTTAGATAATAAATCATACAATCCATCAAACTTGTACCGTGTTACAATGAGTATCTATTTCCCAGTATATATTTATACGTTCCTTATAATAGACCATATTGGTATATTATAGATTAACAAAACCCAGTATGTATGCTTTGTACAAACAGTGTGACTAACATTAATATAACGTTTTATCGCCGTGGGAGCGTGTTTCAGTATTGGTTTGAAGGATATCGGTTTCATTCGAAGCTTAGACTTTATTTATAACATCAAGATACAACCATACCTTTTAGATATATTTTATAACCAGATGATGTTGTTTGCTTCCAAAATATATCTGTGAGTGTTTCAATCACGAGAGAGCAATCAATTGTTAGGCAACATTTTTAATTCATAAACTTGGTAAGTTACTCTGATACTAAGAGCAGTGATGACCGCTGGGAGATGTGGATCAAGTAACAGTAATTATAGGTATACATTGATATACTTACTACAATGAAAGTAACTGAGTAGTTGATGACAAAATAGTATAATACATTTAAATTTTCTACCAAGTATGGTGGATCGCTATCTAGACGTGTGTGACAGCTTCGGCCATTTGGAGTTTTTTTCTTCAGTAATGTTTTATAGGACACAAGCCTAGTGTCTGGAAATATTACAATATTGACGTCTTATCAAAAAGAGGTTTGTAGCGTAGCTGGAAAACACCTGCAAATTTTTCAAGAAAATAAAAATAATTTTACTGCATTTTACTTTAAAAAAAATGAAATCCTCATGATTCTAGTTTCATGTACATGACAGACCAAATGCATAGTTTTCAGTTATTGCGGGATATACAGCGATCTGCATCTCTGTAGGTTCATTAAAGCGAGTGCCTTCTCTTCCCATGCTGTGTTATCCACTCCCCTTCCCCCTCCCCCTCCTTCTGCACTTTGCGTAAACTATAATGTTATTAAAGGAAGATAAATATAATGGATAGGTTCTTTAGGTTTATTAAAGAAAGCTTTCAGATCAGATAAATAATAAAAATAATCAGTGTATTCCATTTAAGTGTAACTCTGACGTCATTTTTATATGTTTTATTCAAATAATATTACCTCTAATTTCAAAAATATATAGTTTTCCTTTTCTCCAATACCAATAGATAGACGACAGTGAATATTTCAAAATTGGTCTGACAATAATATGCCTAATTAAAACAATGTTTTCTAGTTTTAAGCCCTTACCTTATGGTCTAGCATGATATAAGATATTGTCAGTTAAACCTTGAAATATCCTGAAACGCAGAAGAATTGTTGGCTCCAGAATATTTTGGATATATATATTACTTTAGTGCATGAAGTGAAAAAACTAGTACTTGTTAAATATGAACTTCCATAATTGTCAAAACGTATGTTATTTTATTTCATTAAAGGAATCATATTGAAACTCCCTTCTTTAAGAGTAGACTGAAAAAATGACTCATAGGTAAAAAAATTCAAAATCCAAAATCGGTCGAGTCGCTAAGTACAGAGAGAGGAGAATAATTACAAACGCTTGCTCTCCGGAATTTCATACAATACTACCTAGCCAGGCGGACGTTATCCTGTCTTGATAGTAACAATAATCCTAGAGTCAACCGCAGCGCCACCTACCGGGTCCAATTGTGAATCTAAACTATTCTCGCAACCACTGGAATACGCACACAAAATATCATCAAAATCGGTCTAGCCGTTTATGAGGAGTTCAGTGACGTACACACGTACTGAAGAAATTTATAACTAGAGATAGTTTTTATAACAAGACTTAAGGTACCTAGCAATTATATTCGTTTTAGGAGTTTCAAACACGTTTTTTTTTCTATTGCACGTATCCATAATAGCATTTTAGTCAAAAAAATTGCATTTAGCTTATTTAAAACGTAACGATACAAATGAAGAATTTATAGGAAGTGTCGTTGTCGCGAACGACGTTATATAGCGTTTACGAGGTAAATAAAGATTTGTTTCAAGTTAAACAATATCAGTGAAGGTGTAATTGTCGCAATTCAACTTTCACCAGGCAAGGTGTTCCTCACTACGCTTAGCAACGCGTGTAATGAATTTTACATGAGGATGTCGGGCGAAAGTTATTTTTTATTTAATTCTATATTTAGTACGTAGTTTATCTATAATTTATAATTATTTTTATATTTCTAAATGTGAAGTAATAGATACTACAACTTTTTTAATGAAACATTTCGTATGTTTTAAACGAATATATACCCCAAAACACATATAAGTATGTTCCACCAGCTGCACTACATAATCTGTTTCTTGTGCGTATAATGTGCTTAGTACATGCTCGACCGAGCCCAGTTCGGTTCTTTAAAAACATTTTTAAATTCAAATAAACAGTTATGTTTGCCTTATAAAATATACATATTTTTACAAAAAAAAAATGTCTCTTCTGCTATCACTCAGATTCGAACTGGGGTTACACAGATTTTCGAAGCAATCGATTTCCATCTGAGCTATTTTTGTTTTGACGGCGCTGGTGAAATTTACCATTGCCTGAAAACTCAGTTAAAAAAAGTTTTCTATGAATAAAATCTAGCTAGATCGATTTATCGTCTTCGAAACTACCTACTTACTATGTTTCAAGGAAATAGATGACGCTGTTTCCGAGATCCTAAATATATACAAATATAAAAATATACAAGAATTGCTCGTTTAAAGGTATTAGATAGATAGATAGATTAGATATTAAGGTAAGTTGTTGTCCAGCACTAAAACGTATGGAATATAAAACAAAAACGACTGAGTTCTTTCCAGCTTCTCTAGTTTACTGAATAAGAGTATCACTATGCTAAATACTACGCTCAATGTATGACCAAAAGTGGCGTATCCTGAAATATAATACAACTCGAACTCAAACTGTCGAAACTCAACGTCACTTGAATCTTACTTATGTAGTTCAAAATAGGAGAATTATTGGAAAGTTCACACAGCGATGAAGCAAAAATCATGACCACTTTTAAGAATTATGTTACTAGTGACGGATAAGCTAGCTAAATTATACAAGTAGATCAGTTATATTCAGGAGTATAGAGATTTATGAAGTGTTTACACATAACATGCACTAGTGTTTTATTATGTTTTTTTTTGTTTTGCGTTTGACCAGAGTTATATTCGATGTTTCAAAACAATGTACTGAAGTTGGTAAACTCGCTAAAGTCACAGGGGACTGGATCTTAAGGGCAGTTGCCAGAACAGACCAACAGCAGCTTGACAGATTTACAACTCGACGGTGGTAGTTAGTCAGGCCCTACCACTATGCTATGGTTTCATAGTAATGTTTTTTTTTTTACTAATAGCTCCATTTCAGCTACAAGGGTTCGAACACGCTATCAACTAAGCCATCATCGCTTTATATTCTTATCAAGCTGTTCCGTTGTGCTATAAAGAAAAGTGTGATAATGAATTTTTATATATACGTTGAACTTTCATCTCCAGTAGAATCATAAATTAAAATTCGTCCCCGAAAAGTCGGTACCGCGTGAAACGTAAAACTATGGAAATCAGAACGTCTGGCACGGACTTTTGTAAAACTCCTTAATTTCGTGTTTGTGCCGGCGTGTTGTGTCTGTAGGTGAGGACAATGCGTCCCACGGGGCGGTGGGGGTGGACTTCCACCTCGTGCCCCTCGACCCACACTCCTCGAGTCCCCCCGCGGCCCAAGGGCGACGACCTTGCTATTGCGATGCGCAACACGCGCTATACTTTTGTCGCAAACGGAATAAGGTCATACTCATTCAGTTTTTAGGATATAGGTTGAGTACATCTTTCAGTTAAACATATTCTTAACAACGTTTGTAAGTATTTTCCCAAATATTCATAATCTTATTATTGAGGCTGTTTAATTTCCATTATTCCTTGATACTCGTAAAGGCAAATTAACAAAGATACTCTGTGTAGACCACTACTCAGCCAGAAGGAAAAAAGAGATTTCTGTAAAATAATCCACTTTTCAATGAAAATATAGTGTAAATTGATAAATATATGAAATGCACAGTGACTTCGGTGCAGGTGCTTTGCGTAATAATTTCATTTTAAGGGTGGTAGCTAGCCAGAAACTCCTTCCACCATGCTATGGTTTCATAACGATGTTTTCCTTTATGGAAAGCTCCGACTCTGTTGCTAGGATTCGAACCTGCGACCATCGACGCGATATCTAAGCACGCTATCAACTAAACCACCCTACCATAAATTTAAATTTAACGGGGGTTGGGGGCTTAGAAAAAGTCCTACCACCACGCAGAAAGAAATAACAAAGTTCTTTCCTAGCCACTTTTCCACCGAAATTGGACAAAAACGACTACGCATTGCATACTAAAATGTACAATATTATTATGTAACTGACAAAACATGTCGATTGGCGACAAACAGGACCTATACAAGTTTTGTTGCAAGTGGTAGGATACGACAAATATGTCTTAATCGAACACAACTACCCTACATCAGCCGAACACCCCTCATAATAGGCATCATACGTTTGTCGTTTTTCTGGATTAATACAACCTATTAAATGCTGATAAACACGTCAGTGGCTTTCTTTTAGTATGTCACCTTTCGAGATTAATCTATTTAAATCCTGCTAGCGAAAAGTTTTGAAGCAGGCATGATGGTGACTTTTAAAGGATTTCATATCTCTTAATGGTCGCAGATGTTATTATATTACCTACTCTGTGCTTAATAAATACACTACGCTTTGATAAAAAATGAGACACATATATCACATTGAAATTCTCGGTGTGTCAAAATATTGTTCCACAAACCCATAATTAGAACGTAGAATTATGTATTTTTCTGTAATGATTTTCAGAATGTCATATTTTTTCTGAAGGAACTAAACATTAATAAGTATTGTTCCAAGCAACAAGACATATAATAAAATGCGTAAAAGCTAAAGCGATATATATGGATGTGTGCTCAGGCACGATTCATACAATCCATATAGTAAAGGCGTCTTCTACAGGCACACAACTTTCCATAGTCAGAATCTCGTTGAGTATTCCAACAGCGAAGTCCGATACCTGCCCCAGCAAGAAAAAGCTACGCTATAAAATATACTTTAATATGATCAATATTTTTTTAACTTATTATCAACTAGCTGTACCCAGAGCTCCGCACGCTTATCTTTTAATTGTATTAAAGAATTATAAAATTTTGAGACTATGTACAATGATAGAAGTGCTCTTTAAAAACAATTATAATTACTAAACGCACGCCGCTTACACTAAAATGTAATGTATATATTAGATATATAAATGCTAACGGTGTGCTAAATGAGGTTTACCATCAGCAACATATGCAGGAATTTTATCTCATAATATAACTACCTTAGTGCTCACTTACATTGTTTAAGGAACGAATGAAACAATAACTTAAAATATTACTACAAAAAATTACATTACATTGTCCTTATAATTACGATTTTGGAACTACCCAAAAAATAAACGCTTTTCTTTTATTGTATCCAGTTAAAAAAAGTTACTAATAAAAACAAAGTTACTAATAATTATAATGACGAATTGTAATCAATAAGTTGATAATTATGTCTCTAATTAAAAATAAAGAATGAGTTGAAATCTTGCTAAATTTCATACAGACAAAGTCGCTGGTAATAGCTAGTCTAAAATAGAATAACCTCAATTACTTTTTATAAGGTTCGCTGTCTATCAGTGAAAGTCCCGTAAAAGTCGATCTAACCGTTTTGGAGATAGTATGGCGGCCAAAGCCACGGCTAACAACTAGTATAAACTAAAATTGCTTGAATTACTTTTTATAAGGTTAGGTGTCTATCAATAAAAGTTTCGTGAAGATCGGTCTAACCGTTTTGGAGATAGTAATGCAGACGAAGCCGCGGTTAACAGCTAGTCTAATTTAGAGTAGCTAAGTTACCCACTGTAATTTCAGCTATCCGTCAGTGAAATTTCCGTCAAAATCGATCCAGCCGTTTCGGAGATTACCCGGAACAAACAGACAGACAGACCGACAAACATTTTAAAAATTGCATTTTTTTATCTTATTATTCTTGTATACTTTTATACCCAATTGGATTGTTTTAATTTTGATATTACATACAGACACTTCATTTTTATTATATTTACTAGCTGTACCCGCAGATCAGCATGCATTTTTTTTAAATTATATTAAAGAAATATGAAATTTTTAGACCATGTATAATTATCGAAACAATTGTAAGTACGACACGTACGCTACTTACAGTAACACGCAACGTATTTAGTAGATATATGAATACTAACAGTGTATCAAATGAGGTTTATAATAAGCAACATATTTAGAACTTTAACCCACCATATAACTACCTCAGTGCTCACTTACACTGTATAAGGAACTAATAAAACAATAACTTACAATATAATTATACGGCCTCGACGATTCGGTGTCACGGACGGAGATAATGACGGTCGTGGCAGCAAAGGCCAACTGCAGGCTGGAGGACCTTAAGGTCGGGGAGATACAGAGGAATTGGGGGGGTCTAGGCGCCGTGCACATGACGCTTCCCGCGGCGGCGGCCAGGGTGCTTGTGGAGGCCGGCAAGCTCCTGGTCGGGTGGAGCGTCGTGCGCGTCCTGCTGCTGGAGGAAAGGCCCATGCGCTGCTTTAAGTGCATGGGCTCGGGGCACACCCGCGCCTTGTGCCCCTCCTCGACCAGCAGGGGAGAAGCCTGCTACCGCTGCGGCGCTGTGGGCCATAAGATGGTCGAGTGCAGGGCGGAGGCGGCCCGTTGTGCCATCAGCGCAGATGCCGGGAGGCCCTCTGGGCATGTAATGGGGAGCCGCATGTGCAGGCCCCCCATCATGAAAGGCAGGGACCCCCACACAATGGGAACAGGCCTAAGGGTGGCCGCCACCAGGCAGGAGGAAGTTGCTATGGATCACTGATGGAGCACACCATACGCAACTTCCTCCAGGCGAACCTCAACCACTCCGCCGCTGCACAGGATTTGTTTGTGCAGTCAGTGGCGGAGTGGGGTATCTAGATCGCGGTCGCCGCGGAGCCGTACTACGTTCCCTCCCAGCCGCAGTGGGCTGGGGATCAGAATTGCTCCGTGGCGATTATGGCCGGACGAGGTTCGCCCCTGGCGGTGAGAGAGAGAGGTGCCGGGTTCGTGGCAGCCGTCTGGGGAGAGTACGCCATTGTGGGGGTGTACTTCTCCCCTAACAAGCCCCTGTGGGAGTTTGAGGTGTTCCTCGGCTCCCTGCAGGGAGCTGTCAGGCGGCTGTCGCCGCTCCCCGTGGTCCTCGTGGGCGATCTCAACGCTAAATCGAGGACCTGGGGAGCGGCAGCCACGGACCCGAGGGGCATGGCCGTTGAGGAGTGGGCAGCCGAAGTAGGGCTGTCCCTCCTCAACCAAGGAGACGTCCATACGTGCGTGCGACAGAACGGGGGGTCTGTGGTAGACCTTTCGTTTGCCACCCCGTCTGTCGCACGTCGTGTCCGGGGGTGGAGAGTGCTTGAGGAGGTGGAGACTCTATCGGACCACCGATATATTAGGTTCGAGGTCTCCACGTCCCAAGCCGGAATTGGCTCTCGCCCCCGGAGGGGCGCGACGTTCCCCTGCTGGGCGGTGAGCCGCCTCAACCGTGAACTAGCGGAAGAGGCCGCCATCGTCCAGGCGTGGGCCATGCCCCCCCCCCCCCCCGCAGGAGGATGTCGACGCGTCTGCAGCCCGCCTCCGTGGTGCCCTCACGGAGGTCTGCGACGCGTCGATGCCACGGAACGTACACCGCCCAAACAAACGGGCGGTGTACTGGTGGTCGCCGGAGCTCGCCGATCTTCGGGCGGCCTGTTCCGCGGCCAGGCGGCTGTTCGGGCGCAGCCGCTGACGGCGGCACCGGGACCCTGAGGAGGAAGCCCGGCTGTATGGCAGCTACAGGGAGTGCAGGAAGATCCTGCAGGCTGCCATCAGCCGGGCGAAGGAAGCGGCATGGGAGGAGCTGCTACAAACGGTGGAGGGAGATCCTTGGGGGCGCCCGTATCGGATCGTACGCAAGAAGTTGCGATCCTGGGCGCCCCCGGTGACGGAGACCCTCCAGCCGGAGGTGGTGGTGAGGGTCGTGGGAGAATTGTTCCCTGACCCTCCGCCGCTACCGGCTCCTCCCATGCCTCCGCCTCGGGCGCAAGTTGAGGAGGTACCTGACAGTCCTCCCCCAATTACGGAGGAGGAGGTAGAGAGAGCTGTCGAGCGCCTCCTCAACCGAAGGAGAGCGCCCGGCCCTGATGGGGTCCCGGGTCGGGTGCTTGGCCTTGCATTGGGCCATCTTGGAGGGTGGCTTCGGGAGCTGTTCGACCAGTGTTTAGCGGTCGGGCAGTTCCCGAAGCTCTGGAAGCTTGGGCGGCTCTGCCTGTTAGCAAAGGAGGGCCGCCCTCTGGACTGCGCGTCCGGGTATCGGCCCCTTGTCCTGCTGGACGACGTCGGGAAGGTGCTGGAGAGGGTCGTCTCTTCCCGAATCGTCCAGCATCTGGAGGGAGTGGGGCCGAATATATCAGACGCGCAGTTTGGCTTCCGGGCTGGGCGTTCCACAGTGGACGCCCTGTGCCTTCTAAAGTCTCTGTCGACGGGGGCGACCTCCCAAGGGGAGAGGATTTTGGCGGTGTCCTTAGACATCGCCAATGCCTTCAACAGCCTGCCGCACGGTGTCATACGGGAGGCTCTCCTATATTTCGGAGTGCCCCCGCACCTGCGGCGGCTGTTGGAGGCGTACCTGGAGGACAGGCAGGTCGCCTACGTCGACGGCGACGGACGGATGGTTCGGCGGGCCACAAGGCGGGGGGTTCCACAGGGGTCGGTTCTGGGGCCGCTTCTGTGGAACATGGGCTACGACTGGGTGCTCCGCGGCGTGCTCCCATATGGAGCGCGCCTAATTTGTTACGCGGATGACACCCTTATCGTAGCCCGGGGGGGGGAATGGAAGGAGGTAGAGCGCCTGGCCACGATGGCCACAACCCTCGTGGTCAGGCGCATAAAGAGGTTGGGCCTCAGGGTGGCCCTCGAGAAGACCGAGGCCATACTTTTTCATGGGCCTCGGCGGGGACCACCACCTGGGGCCCACATAATGGTGGAGGGCGCCCGGATCAAGGTGGGGGCACAAATGAAGTACTTGGGCCTCACCTTGGACGGGCGCTGGCGGTTCGAGTCCCACTTTGTGGGACTCGGGCCGCGGATCGCGGGGGCAGCGTCGGCACTCGGCCGGTTGCGCCCCAATATTGGGGGGCCGGGTGCCGGGTGCCGACGACTCTTTATGGGAGTTGTGCGGGCGATGGCCGCCTACGGGGCACCGGTCTGGGCGGACGCCCTTGGTGCCGCCAACGTGCGCGCGCTGCGCAGTGCGCAGCGCACGGTGGCACTGAAGGCGATCCGGGCGTACCGGACGGTGTCCTCGGCGGCGGCATTTGCGCTCGCCGGCTCCCTTCCCTGGGAACTGGAGGCAAGAGTTCTCGCCGCCGTGTACGAATTCACGGCGGCGAGGAAACGTAATGGTCAGCCTCCGACTCCCAGGGAGATAGAGTATAAGAGACGGGAGTTGCGGGAGGGAGCGGTAGAGCGGTGGATGCAGGACCTGGCGGACGCGCGCTACGGAACGTACACCGTCAACGCCGTCCGCCCGGTCCTGCGAGAGTGGCTTGGGAGGGAGTGGGGCTCCCTGACGTTCAGGATGGTGCAGGTACTCACCGGACACGGCTGTTTCGGATGGTACCTGCACCGGATCGCTCGTAGGGAGCCGACCACCGCCTGCCATGAGTGCGGCGCTGAGGAGGATACCGCGCAGCACACTCTCTCTGAGTGTTTGCGTGGGAGGTGGAGCGCCGCACTCTGGCGGCGGTGGTGGGGGAGGATTTGTCGCTGCCGAGCGTGGTTTCGTCCATGCTCGGCAGCGAGCAGGCGTGGCGAGTAGTGGCCTCCTTTTGCGAGGAAGTCATCTCGCAAAAGGAGGCGGCGGAGAGGGCCCGCGAGGCGGACCCCCTCAGCGGCCGTCTTCGCCAACGGACGACCGGCAGGAGGAGGCGGCATTTTGCCCAACTCCTTCTGCCACCGTAGCCGGACCTGAGGGAATGTAGTCGGGGGGCTTATCCCCTCATTGCACAGGTCCGGCGGACGAGGGGAGGCAGCTGGTGTGTACCCAGCTGCCTCTCTATAGGTAGGAGCTCGGCGGCCACCTTCCGCCGGGCGGACCGTTGGGGCGGCTATCTAAGGGGAATAGCTTAGCACGATCCCTTGCCGCCCCAACACTACGGTCTGTTGGTACACCGTGGGGTTTTAGTCCGTGCAAGTCGGACATAACCCATCCTCTCCCCCGGGAGGGTGGGTATCCACAAGGGATTTCTCCACGTAAAAAAAAAAAAAAATATATATAATTATACAGACTTACATTTATATTGCATTTAATATGCATTCTCATTATAATTACGATTTTGTCACTATACAAACCATAAACGCTTGTCTGTTCTGCAAGAAATTGTATTATAGAATTCTTTTCGTAATACGTTTATGGTCTAAGATCTTATTAGGAAAACCATTTCTATCTTTAAAGATACTAATAATGATAATATAGAATTATAAACAATAAGCTGATGATTATTTCTTAAATTAAAAACAATGAATGAGTTGAAATCTTGAATTATTGCTAAATTTCATACAGACAAAGACGCGGGTATCAGCTTGTCTAAAATAAGATAAGCACAATTACTTCTTATAAGGTTCGCTGTCTACCAGTGAAAGTCTCGTGAAAATTGGTTTAACCGTTTTGGACAAAGCGAAGCCACGGGTGACAGTTAGTATAAACTAAAATTGCCCAAATTACTTTTTATAATGTCAGCTATCTGCCAGTAAAAGTCTCATAAAGATCGGTCTAACCACTTTAGAGATAGCACTGCGGGCGAAACTACGTTTAACAGCTAGTTTAAACTAAAAATGCCTAAATTATTTTTTAAAAGATCAGCTATCTGCCTGTGAAAGTTTTGTGAAGATTGGTTTAACCGTGTTGGAGAAAGCACTGTGCGCGAAGCTATGGTTAACAGCTAGTATAAACCAAAATTGCCTAAATTATTTTTTATAAGGTCACCTATCTGTCAGATAAAGTCTTGTGAAAATCTGTCTGACTGTTTTAGAGATAGTGCTGCGGGTGAAGTCACAGGTAACAGTTAGCATAAACTAAAATTTCTCGAATTACTTTTTATAAGGTCAGCTATTTGCCCATGAAAATTTAGTGAAAATATGTCTAACCGTTTTGGAGATATTACTTCGGGCGAAGCCACGGTCAATGACTAGTCTAAAATAAAATAATTTAAATTACTTTTTATGATGCCCGCTATCTTGCAATGAAAGTTTCATGAAGATCGGTCGAACTGTTTTGGAGATATCATTACGGACGGAGCCACGGTTAACACCTAGTCTAATTTAAAGTAGCCTAAGTAACCCGCTGTAATTTCAGCTATCTTCTAGTGATAATCCCGTTAAAATCAGTCCAACCATTTCGGAGATTACCCGGAACCAACAGACAGACGGACCGATAAAATTTTTAAAATGCATTTTTGTTTTCAGAAGCGTGTATACTTTCATGTCCAATCAGTAAAAATATATATATATATTTTGATGTTATATACAGACACTTCATTTTTATTATATGTATAGATAAAAATATTTTCAGTAATCGTAAATAAGCGAAAGTTGTCTATGTCAGAATGTTAAACAATTAATGTTTCTTTATCGATTGTATAATCATAATTTCAACGTGTCCTACGCCACAATTAGCTAAATAAAATGATTAAGATCAATTGGAATTAACTAACGGAATACTTACTAATATGAAATCAATTAACTGACATGACTTCATAGAGACAGATAAAAAATATTTCAAACAAAATCTCGAAAAAACAAAATATATCCCAATATTAATTTTATCTATAATCAGGAATCGAAATCACAATATCGATTATTAACAACAACCATATACTCCTTAAAACGAATAAAAATACCAGCTAACTACGCAGTTATGCAATCAAGTATTTATAATGGTTCTACACGATCACCCCCACACACGTGCACGCCTACACGCTTACACATGGAAGTGGAAGAGTTTTATTTTTTTCCCTTCACGAACTGAAAAAACTCTAATTTTCCGATAATAAATATATGGAGGGGTTGTTGAGGCGTGTATGCTTTGTACACATATACGTCTCAAAATCTCAAACATATATGAATAGTTAGCTAGGTTAGCTAAGATAGGTCGCGAGTTTGCATGTAACAGGCAACAGCCAAGCCGAGGTGTGCCGTGCACCCCTGAGCTAGTTGCCCAAATAAAATCGGCTGAGTGCCTTAAGCGCTCGCCTTAGTAGTTCGGTGAAGCTGTTAAGACTTTGCTAGGTCAATAGCGTAGTCAGTTCGAAAAAAAAAGTATTTCTAATGGATTTTTGTAAAGTACCGAGTTAATCAGCCAAATACTCAAAACAGTAGCAAGTTGGAGATGGTACTTACGCAGTGGAGCATTATATAATCCTACCAATTTGAAAAATATTTTAAATTTTTATCGCTTAGTATAGCATACATTGTGCAGCATGACTAATATTACCCACCCTACGGTTAACAGTGGACACGGAAAGAACGTCGATTGTCTTCGGTTTTTATTAAAAATGTAATCTTTCTGTTCGCAGGATGACGACGTGACGACTAGAGACAACTGAGAAGAAATTGTTAGTCAAAAACATTGACGGTAGATTCTGTATGAACATATAAAGAAGGACTGGCATTTTTGGAGAATTTATTTATCTATATTTTTTTCTTTAAATAAAATTATAAAATAATGATTTGTTTTCATAATTAAATGCGATTTATCTTCGAAACCTTTTGTTTGCATTCCTGCAGCTGCGCGCGAGTGTCTTTATAGAACAATCTTAAGAATGTTAGAGTATCACCGACTGCCGAATCATTTAACTTTGGTCTCGCGATACCACTCTATTACGATAGAGGATAAAGGCCAAATAAACTACGCCTTTATTAACCTTAACAGGACTAGAACTTGCTCAGTACCTTCAATTTCAGTGTTCAATACCAGAGATAGAAATAAAATATTATCTACTTTAAATTCCTTAAAATAATAGGCAGAAGAAATTGAATCATTCAGCATTTTTGTTTCAGTGAAAATCGTTTATAATCTTATTGCCAGCGAAATATTTATGATATGTTTACATTACATGGAAAAAAATATAATAGTAATAACAAAATAATACCAGTCCATTACCTTTCATGCCACCTTGAGGAAGCTGTCCCATTCTTCATGGGCAGTCAAAGCCTGTTAATCTTACCAGGCCACGACAATTGAATGTATTCAATAGTTGAAAAATTTACTATTCTGTAACATTTTCCCGTTACATACGTACGCAATCAGAACATGTTATGGAACAAGAGTTCTGCCGATAGTGTTGTCATTTAAATCGGTAACTATACGGAAATTCTGCAAATGTAGGGGAGAGTGGGGGAATTGGAAACACTTAACTTCAGACGCTAAAAAATAATAGAAAAAAGTTATAAACTAAATCAAATTTTATTGCTACATGAACTTTAGTTATCTATTTACTTAGTAGTCATAAAACGTTATTTTAAATTTACGTTTTAATAAAAATGTAAACTAAAACAAAAAACATTGCCGTTCCTGTTTACCCGATACCCTATGGGATAATTGAGTTTATCCCGTGGGGGAAATGGAAATGGTATGAGGTAATTAAGAAAGACGTTTGATCGATCTTTCTTATGTAATTACGAGGCATCTGAAATCATTTGTAAAGTTTAAATATTTTTACACAATTAACCAACAGTACCATGGGTAATTAGGAGGGTAAGGGGTAATTGGGAAAGATCCAAGTTACTCACCATTCCCAATTACCCGCATCAGTCAAAATACATAAAAATTGCCGCCACTCAAAAGCATTTTTATTACCTTCAATCTGTGTTGCATTTGCAAACAGATACTGTATGTATGATATGAGCAAAAACACAATACCTTTAAACTCGAAAATATGACACTTACATGTGTTATAACTGATGACAAAAATTATATCAAAAATACAAAAATAATTGTTCGACTTACCGTGACAAAACTAGTGCGTCCTTTCAATCCCACTTTCGCATACGCAATGAATGGCTCTACATTGATCCGTAGAATAGTTTCGAGATAGTGTAGTACGGGGAGATGTACTATTTATTTAACTGTTCCCAATTACCCGCCGTTCTCAATTACCCTACTCTCCCCTAATCAATACCAGTAAGGGAATAAAAAATTTCAAATTATTCAAATATAATAACAATGTTATTATGATTATTATCAAATTAAACATATACGATTTCTTAAAAAAATATTGTTGATATGAACAATGTCAATATTTTAATAAAATAAATGAAATAAAATTTGATTGAATATATAGAGAATGGACCGTGTGAAAAAATATAAAGAATACCTCATAAAGTCTAATCACTAAAGAATCTAATTAAAATAACAAAAGTTAATGATTAAGTCATAGTTAGCATCTATAAAAACGTGGTATGTTCGTAGTTAGTGTAGATGTGCTCCCTATGTTAGCATCAGGATGATATCATTTACAGAAAGAACAGGCTGAAAGGAGATAGAACGCTTTGAAATATAAAAACAAACGCAAACTCCTAAATTTCCCTAACACTGGAAAGGGAGCACCCGAAACGTCGAGCGTACGAAACAAAATCCGTAAAAGTTGGGCCAACGACACCGGCGCGCCGAGCGTTCAAATTTATTCAAATATATGCACGATTAATTCAGAGTGCATAGCCAACGGGACGGTGTTAGTAGTACCAGCCGGTCTCACTTTCTACGTCGGATCGATGGGACCGTGACCTTCGTTGCACCTCTTGTTCAATTCCTGCTTCGATTCCCCGTCAGGGTTACTGACAACGGAATTACTCGCATCACGAGAACTGATGTCTATACGGACTTACGCACAGGCCGTTCTAACTTTATCTCTAAGAGTTAAAATACTTCTACTTTCAGGGAATAGAGTGAATCCTTTAGATATCTTGTAGCCAGTGAGCTGCTTCGGACTCCTGTGGTATTTATTATTCGTGTATCAATTGCACCAAAAGATTTATTAGTAATCTGTTTTGACCTGAGCAGTTAATTGGTTATAGCCAAAATATAAATGGTGATAATAAAATATATTTAATAATAATTTTATTTGTTATTAAGCGACGATGTTTTCACATCTGGATACTAAAATCTAGACAAAATCAATATCATATGTGCCGATGACGAATACATTAATAGGACGTATAACGTAGAACCCATTACCACCGGGCTACGGCTATTTTGGAGTCCGGTGAAGCCGTTAAGACCTTGCTAGGTCAATAGTGTAGTCAGATCGAAAAATAATAATAATAGGATGTAGGTATATTATTTCTTATAGCTATGTGATACTGTTTTAAGTGATATTGTGTACGTATTGTCTAATGTACAAATCAAAGACGTCTCCAAAAAAAAATCATAAAGATTTGACATTTAATCTAAAGACATTTTATTTTATGTTGTCCTGGTCATAATACTCATATATACTCAGGAAAATATAAAATTAATAAAAATAAAAAAGAGTTCACTGAATTTGGCAAAAAACTTGAGAAGCGTAAAAAAATATTGAAAAAGAAGAGGAATAGTCTTAAGAATATAATTAAATAAGATAAATAAAACAATAAATAGAAAGATTATTAGTGTTACGACAACAGTGCCTTGTAAATTACAATTATCTGACACAGTGTCTCACCTACTACTATGAACATACAGTTAACTTGATATTATACTTGTACAAATCAAAGTTTCAATTGTAGAAGTTAAATTAATGTTGGAACTATCAGCATTCAATCTTGTATCTCAACGTTGTCTCATAAATTTTCTTTATTTTAATTTTTATTAAGGTATCGAATATTTAAAATTATATATACGTAAATTACGAAGCCAACATAATAAGTTATTTATGTAGAAACACATAAAATGTACCATATTATTTCATCGAAATAATAAATTTGTGTAAAATTTACGTATATTGATAGTAACAGTTGATAAGTTGAAAGTTATTGTAGATATTAAATTCTAGGAACGCGATTTTCCACTTAAGAATTAAGAAGTAACATTAAATGTAGCAATAGTTTAGAAAAAATAAAGTGACAAATGTCGACGATTCTTAATTTATTTTACTTATCCCGAAGCTATCCGTCGGTGGAATGAATCTTTATCTAAAAAAACATAAACACAATTCTGTTTTATTACATCACATATCCTGAATTCAGAGCTTACAATGAGAATTCCTAAATTCGTATAAACCTTAACCTTCAAGTAGCAACGAGTCGTTAAAACTGAAATTAACGTTATCGCGTTATATTCAAATAACGTAATAGGAAAACAGTTATCCGTCGCGAGTAAACAACAAACGCTATCGACGGCTCGTACAGCGTTTAAAAGGGTTTTACAACTGGAATGTTTAAAAAGAAAGTCCCTTGTAAAATCCTTTTCAGGTCTCAAGAGTTTTGACGTGTACATAACAATGCGTAGACATAGTGAACCGCCGCGCTGGGCGTACTGACGCGCCAGTGTGCGTGGGACGTGACACCCACACACTTATTGTTCACTGCGTTCGTGTGCGTCCGGCATGCAGTACTCGGTGGCTCACAGTACGTGCGCTGTATTAGGGTGCGACGATGACGTCACACATTACTTTGTTACCACAAACATATTAATAGACACAACGTCAGTAGGTATATTTTAGAGTGTCTTGTTTCTCACTAGAAATCACAAATTATCTATACTAATATAATAAAACTGGAGGGTTTGTTTGTTAGATAGTTCATTTATCAAGGAAGGTTATAATGCTCATCATCACACTAAGACAAACAGCAACGGAACAATAATGAGAAATGTTTCAAAATCGTTTTTGTTTTCTCTTTTTGAGAGCTTCCGCTGCGTGTTAGCGTTAGCCCAGAATAAGTATTCCATGCGGACGAAGTCGCGGGCAGAAGCTAGTATTATAATATTTAAAGATAAAAACTTGGGCAACAACACTGCTTATTTGCTTACATTATAACCCATACACCTGTATAGAAAGAGAAGAGGAATCCGTGACATAACAGATTAACGAAACTCCTTCTACAGAACCACAAACCCTATACTATAGGTTTTGTATAAACTGTGCGGAGTAAATACACTTTAATAGTTTTTACTCATGTTTTCTTTTAAAATTTAATATTATATTATATATATTTAATATTGATGGTGTTGTGTTTTATTTTACCTAATCCTATATAATGTAAGAATTGAAATGTTAGATGCCTTAAAAGAAATTTAAGAGCACTTTATAGTTCCAGTCATAAAACACAAAGACTACAACCTGTGATTTGTATTTAATATATTTGTTTAATTATCAGCGGCACTAATAGCACACAG
This sequence comes from Antheraea mylitta, assembly GCA_014332785.1. Classification (NCBI taxonomy): domain Eukaryota; kingdom Metazoa; phylum Arthropoda; class Insecta; order Lepidoptera; family Saturniidae; genus Antheraea; species Antheraea mylitta. Next base: position 5,708,867 of record JACEII010000026.1, on the reverse strand, counting down.
AACTGCGTGAAATGTTATTTTCACCAACAAACGCTTAACCTTTAGGTACTACATATTTTAATTTTTCTAGCAATATAACTACTCCAGAATATCACCGAAACTTAAACATACACATAGTAAAGATAAAAACACTCTAACTTATTTTTCCAATTTTCGGATTTGTAATTTATAGGTATCATACTTAAATATTATATAGCTTAGGTCACTACCACAACTATGAACGTGTACGACAAGTGTGTCAACCTAATGAAAGCGACGTAAACACTGGAAAAACAATAGCCACATTTTGGGCAGTTCAGTAATAAAATTAAATAAAGGATATTATTAACTGTAAGAAAATATAGATACTGTCAATGCAAGTAATATTCTTGAAGCAGAAAGATACAATCGAAAAAATAGATATAGAATTACCGCATCCTAAACTGATCCTTTAGGTGAAGAATCAGTTTGTTGGTAAAAAAAGAACTTTATAAGTAATTGTTACAAAAAAAAATATCAAAGAATAAGTCGTCACTTAAGATAGTCGATTGTACATTACTCCCTGAATACACACAGGCGCGGGTACGTGCCGTTGTCTTGGCAACGACACGCATGCGCGGCAACGCCTACCGTCGCACTCCCTCCCCCACCGCTCGCCTCACTCCCCCCCAACCCCCCTCTAGACCAGACCGTCGTCGTGTATGGAAGCGAATCTATTTCACCGGATTGGTCACTCGTAACACGACAACCAGCCAGTTTTTTCGTTTTAATAGGCGTCTACGTACTGATTTTCCTTTTATGGTGTAATTTTGCGGATTGTAGTTATTTTTTGTCAGCGTACTATAAAAACCTGTGAGCTTTAAAAGCTTCAACGGATGATCTAAGCCAGGTGCAACCCCTAGTCTATGAGTATTGTAAAAATAGATAATCTAAGAACATATTTTCATAAGATTAAGCAGGTTTGTATAATCTATGATTTTGGTTTTTTCTACGTCGTATAACACAAATTGATAAACAATACCTCTTTTCAACAACACAAAACATTCTTATACTTCAAATGAAATGGTGAAAACTATCGCCGTAAATTAAGGAAAAAAATATCTTTATGAGAAAATATTACTTAGAGAGTTTACTGACAGACATAAGATTCTCTTAACTATACATATATGTGTCATATAAAGTAGATAATTTATTAAAATGAAGTTTCCCTAGCATTTTTTTTTGTATTCAAGTACAATTTTAGAATCATTCTATGGTTGACCAATTTTGCAAAAAACAAAAATCTATAAGCTGATATATCGATAATATAGTGTTAAAACGCATAAAAACAAACCACAGATAAAAAAATTAAAGACTGTCATAAACATTCCTGAAATGTCTTCAATCGACTGTTACGTTAGCAGCTAGTAACGCGCGCGACAAGGACGTAGCTATATAAATAAATGAGAGACATTCATACATAACTTGAAAACGTAAATAAACCTGAGTATACTTTATTATCACCTGTGTTTACATTCGATATTGTTTTAACACTTGATAGTGACAATAAAATGTATTTAGACATACTATATTATCAGTAATGTACCTAGTAATGAAAAAACTAGTATCAATAATTCTTTAAGAGCTTGTCTGCTTCATATTGTTGAACTATATCTTGATTTTTATGAGTTGTGACCTAGGAGTCAAAACAAATCCTATAGGAACATTGTATTTTCATATTTCAAGCCGTTTATAATTGTGGGTATAATGCTACACAATGCAATATAAATGTCGCAGGTTTGAGTACAAATATGTTAAAAAAATTAAAATAAAATAATTAATAATATATAGGTATATAAAAAATGGTTATAAGTAAAAAATAAAAACTATGCGATGTCGGTTTCAAATATATATATTTGTTGTGGTAATTCAAGCGATACCTTGTTGAATTTATATAACAGATAATCAATACGACCTACATTTTCTTCTTCGAAGGAAAAATATACACCAAAATATTTACCCTTTACGATGTTATCCTTAATTAAATAAAATAATTATAACAAAACAATAGAATTCACTTTATAAGATTGTATAAAATCTGAATGTAAACAACAGTCTAAGATAACAATCGAGGTAACCTAAAATTTCTTTTTTTTATCGAAGCATGACATGGTGACTGCACTATGCCTGATGTGAAGCATAGTACAATCCAAAAACATCGGCAACCACCGAGAGACAGATTATTCATCGTCAGTCGCCGCTGTCATGCCGGCCATAATGACGAAAATCACCCGATACTGGATATGCACAGGCTGATCCCGAAACGCGACGCGCAGAAGCGAGTCACTATGACAGGCTTTTTCGCCATATACATGGTGGTTGCGACCCAGTCGGCTGTAAAACCCTACCACCCCGCTTTCGCCATTGCCTCGTTCGTTATTCAGCAGGGTGCACCACGTGCAGGTGAGGTTGGCTTGGGTGTCTCAAGTCTTAAGATGTTACTCGACACTCCTTACACCCCAAAACAAAACTAAACTAAAATGTTTAATGTATACAAATATCCAAACTTTTAAACCTATGTTTCTGTTAACGCCATCTATTATCTAGTAGCGGAACTTAAAAATGACGCCGTGTAACTGTAAAAAGAAAATAAATGCGTTTTAATTTTAAATTATGAATTACAATCTATTTTTAATTACGTAAGAATGTGTGAGAGTGCGTGTAAATGTGGTTTTGTATACTTATAACAAAAGGAAATGTATTCAAATGACCTTGGTTCATTAATACAGTATAAATATACATGAGGACAATAACATCAGGTGGAGCGATTTAAACAGCCTTTTCTACGGCGTAACGCACCTCTGTGCTAACAAAACGGATTCTTAGCATTTTTTATTAATTAAAATTTGGATTTTCGTTTCATTCACATGACACAGAGGATTCTTTTACATTACATAATTTACAGATATTATTTTATATAACTCTGTTAATGTAATAATTTTAAATGCTAATTATTTGCATTACTAATATTAATACATTGCTCACAATACATAACATTTACATTTATTACTTTAGAATTTTAAATATAATGTAGAATATTATAATTATGTACTTTATAATGTTTGCATACAAATATTATTAAAATAACAGATATTGTAATGCGCTACGTTATCACTAGATGGCAGTACACAGGAATCATTTTCCTCGCAGTTTGTACGTAGACCCGTGGATTTCAATAAAACCATCGTTTCTTATTCCTTCCATTGATAGCTACAGATATAATCAAAGGTAAACGAATATCATAGTTCAGGATAACAGACAATCATCAAAATACGCATTAAAAATAGTAAAAGCATTCCCTAAAACACAGTTGTCAGATCGCTACTTATTTGTACCGCTATGTATAAAATAATACATAATTACGTAATATACATTACGTAACTAACATACTATTGTCACCACGTACATATGTACGTAATATGTATACGGTTAGTAAATGCGGGTAGATTGTCCACACCGATTTGCGTGCCGGGCGAACCGTGAAATGAACGAAAATAACTACCCACACGGCGCCCACAAACACACCAACGCACCTGGGTATTTACGCGATATTATTGTAACCACGTAAATATATACAAGCTTTCTAATTTGTCGGTAAGCAGAGACTCTTAACACAGTAAAAGTTAACTTGAAAAAATTTTGCAGAAAGTTATGACAAACTACTATTATATTGGATTAAGTTATTCCTTGTCTACTTTAGTTTAGTGAATACGATACCAGATACCTGAATGAATATTGAATAAGCTCCCAAAATACAAGTGTTTCTACATAGTTATTAGCAGAAATGAAATTTAATGGTATTAAATGTTTCTACTAATGTAAAAGAACGAACGGAGACCTGTTTAGAAATATAATTGCCAATTATGATGTATTATTTTTAAAATCTGTAATCCATTTTTCATTGACACGTAATGAACTTTGGTTAATAAAATTGGAATAAGCCTTTACGATAGCTACACGACGGGTTCGAAATGCGCTGTCAACCGCATCGCTCATTTCATGCTTCGTCTTACCAACAAATCGCTAGGAACTTACATAGTTATTAGTTCTTTGATTTATATAAACTATTATGTAACTCTGAAAGCAGTATATACAGACGGGGACAATCTCATACACGGTTGTTTGATTCCAAAGAAGCTGCAACTTCCAAAGTGTTAATCGAACAGCTGATATAATCTTTACTATAAGGAACTGAACTGGATAACATGTTGACTAAAAAATTTAGTTTTAATAGAATGAAACTGACGATATATCGACTAAGTAGTAGGACTAACTACCTCGGTCTCAAATGAAGAATCAAACATAAATTCCGGATTTGTCTTTTTAGTTTACAGGGGCGTACACTGCAAAAGCCTAACACAATACTGTATGAAATTGTCTCTCTCAAAGACTATTATTATCCTTTTTAATGAAGTAGAAATATAGCACAATTTTAGGACAAAATTGAACAATTATAAGAGTATTGACACTAATTTGTAGTAAAGTCATGGATTATGTACATTTCCAAAAAGAGAACAATAAAAAAAGTTTAATATACTTTCAGAAATGTCAATTTTTTCAGTAAAGTTTTAAGCCTAAAATTATTGAAATTATTACCGTTTCAAACAATAATAATTAACATGCAAATTATAAGAAAAATTGAAAGTTTCATATATAATATAGTTTGCAGGATAAATCCGGGTGTACGTTGAATACAATTAAAGCGATCCCGGCAATCCAACGTGCGCCGGTACGAATTATAAATTCTGTGGGAGAGTCGACAGGTGGCGCGTAATCGCATGAAACCTGACGAATCATACCGACCTGCCTCCGCTAAACATAGATTCCATAAATCTCTATTCACTATAATTGCATTCAAATAACGCATTTTGCTCTTTATTTATGTATTTAATAATATTTCAATATAAAAGTTGGATATTATCTTTTATTAACTTCAAAAATACCATTGCTTAATTACAAACAAGTGAGATTATTATCAAATATCTAGAACGTAATAAATGATATACTGAGCGTAAATTTAAATAGTATAGAACTTTAGAACTCGTCTGCTGACATAAGAAGAGTCAAATCGCTCTGAAGATGCTCCGTAAAGGAGCGAAACACATGTTATCAATTGTGGTTATCGCACGTTAATCTGCGACATATTTTAATTTTCTTTTAATATGTTACAATTACACACCAACAGTATCGACCGTCGTCAGGTTCCGCCATTAACTAAAGTCGCGTTTTTAATAATTTTTGTTGTTTTATTTACAAAAGTACCATTTCGGCGAACGTGATTACGCCCTGATAATAAAAAAATCTACTGGTGAAAAGTGTGTGAAAACGTGTTCAGTACTTTTCGAGTTTATCGCTAACAGACGTGGCAAAAGACTTTGTTTTATAATATGTAGTGATATTTTGCTCTTTCTATGACTAATTTCGCATTTAACTTTTTCAATTATATCTCGGATAGATAAAATCAAACGTTTTTTGTTATAGTGAAAAGTATTAGCGACAATTTCAGGCGGAAATGCAAAGTAACGCCCACTTTAATAATCTACTAAAACTCAGTTATGCCCAATCTGTCGCATCTACGTCACTGATCTGTGTTTCAGCTCCAGTATAATTGTGTAGGAGTATTTGCACAGCCACCGGTACGTGAAATAACATCGGACAGATATCACGCGACCCGCTATGTCACTATTGTTTTTACCGGTTCCATACTCATACGGTTATTTGGTTTTATTTTCCTTTGTATATTTATACCTATCACTGTATTATTTGATAAATGAAGAGTTCTGAGTAGATGAGATCAGTTGCTTAATTATTAGGTTGGAAGACGTCGGTGTAAGGGCAAGAAAGTGATTACAAGTTTGCGTCTTTTAATGAATTTTTTACTATTTTTTTCCTTTTATAAGATATCTGTTTGATTGTTCTATGTTCTACGCATAAGAATAGCATGTTCTCTTTGAATAAACTCTTGATAAGAATAAAGAGAAAATAAAATATTAGGTTAATATTGAAAAGGACCTGATATAGAAAAAACCTGAAATTAGATTTTTTAAACTTATGTGTAAATATATGGGATTAAAAATATATTTTTGAATAAAATATTCCCGTAAACCACAGGCAGCGGCTAATTCATATACACAGGTTGTCACCCCGCGAGTGAATCAAACCAAACCACCCTAAATGACTTCCGGTGTAGTTGGAACACACTTTCTGATTGGCTGAACTCGTCAACCGTACATCCTGTCACATAAACGCTATCTATCATCTACTTTTTTAAGTTTTTTTTTTTATAAAAGTAGAATATATATTACACATAAGTCAGACATGTATTTCTTTTATAATACCTATCTCATTTTTAAAGAGTACAATAATATTTATTGGAAATCTATATCACATGATGATACGATAGAAAATGGTGATATGCCAAATCAAAGTGCATGCTTGAAGTTATGGTAGCTTTGTTGATAGCGTGTTTGAATACAATGTCGATGAACGTAGATGCGAATCCTAGCAATCGGAACTTTACGTGATGGAATTCATCGCGATAAAATCTTAGCACATGGTAAGGCTTTTTAGACTTAGGTCCGTCTGGTTATCTACCAGCCTCAAGTTGAAAATCCGTCGCCATGCATCTTTTGATGTATTCCAGCAGCTACACTTGATAATCAGTCTCCTCTAGGTTTAGCTAGTTCACCATCTTAAAGCACGTCATTTATCAGATGGAATTGTGGTCATACTCCAAAACCTATAAAATACAGCTTTTACGCGTATTTATTCTGATATATCTCATTTTTAAACAGCACAGTCTATTAAATTTTGTTGTAAAGCTATAATGATATGCCTAGTAATCAATGATGATACGCCGAACCAAACAGTGAATTAATCCTCAAGTTTCCAACTACCAATGTATTCTATCAAGCTCACTATGTTTCCAATTTACGAGTGCCGCAACAAGACCCACAATCAGCCACCCAGTGTAATACAAAACACGAGTTAACAATGTCATCCAATGAAGATGTTATCAAAGTACGACGCTGTCGCATTAGTTTTACGACATGCATTTTGTCATGTACAATTAGTTCCATGTATATTAATGAATTAAATGATACGTATCTCTCGGGGACCTGAAATAAGCACATGAATTAATCACGCCTCCAGAATGGATTAGAAAAGATTTTGTTGACAACGGAATCTAAAAATATTGTTCTTAATATAATTTCTTAGCCTATTTTCGGGTGACAGAAGATTGGCAATTGGATTTGAATGAATTTTTAATACCATACACCACGTATAATGTCCACCATAAATGCATAGTTACGTCTACCTTGTTCCATAATTCCTACGCTTTTACGTGTTAACTTCTCAACCAAGCATCAAGAAAGTACAAAGAAGAACATAGGATATCATTAACTCAGAAAATTAATACTATTCCTGAAGATCAACTTTAAAAACACCAAAGCCGCAAGCAAAATCTAGTATCTAGTATTCAAGCGGGGAACTATTTGTACCTGACTATACTTATACTTGACCAAGAAGTACAGTGTCACTTGTGATTCACATTAAACAAAGTGCATTGTGGGATTTAACTCCAATTACCGTGTTATAATTGTTTGACCGTAACAAATACTGGGGTTAAGGTAAAGAGTAATTTTAATTTTAAGGGCTATCAGCTAGCGGGCACCAACGCAACCCATAACTGCTTACTTAATGTATGTAAATTTATGTATCACAGCAATCGCAGGGGTGAAAACTTCCTTCCGCGCGTTGTTGCGTACGCGCCGGACGCGTGACGCATCGCTGCAGACGGTCGTACCTTCACGATTACCGCTAAGTGATACAGCAGAGACAAATACCAGCATCTCATGGTTTGGACAGCACTGTACCATAATTCCCGACCACGAAGAACTTGGCTTTGAAGTATCTTGTAATATAACTTTCAATGGTCTGACAAAATGGTGACTCCCTTTATAGAACTTTCTAGTGAATTATTGTAACATCTCTGAATTGATACTTCGTAATCGTCCATCCACTTTACTTATGCATAATAACTAAGGTATGTTTTTACCACCAATAACACAAAAAACGGAGTCAAACAACATAAGATTATGAACAAAATATAAAAAGCACTACATGGCAGACTAAGATGCCGTCAAAAACTCCATTATAATTGAATCACATTCACATATACTCTATCAGTGAAGTTTAGACTTGTAATATCAGTATACCACCAATTAATATTTGATGAAACTATTGAAAAATTCATTCAAGTTGTCCTATTATATTTCAAGTAGTTAGTATTCGAAACTTCGTTCACATGAAATTGATGTTTATATCAAGGGCGCTGCATATTTCAGGTAGATTTAATTATAGACTGTTTTTCACGGATTTTGAGTAATCTTTCTAAAAATATTATCTTCACTGCTTACTACCTACAAAAAAACGTGACGTATAGACTAGTTTATACTCTAAGACGTTCTTTATCTGTAAATGTAATTGTGATTACATTGTAATGTGAGTAATTATGATTAGCCCGGACAAACAATACATACTTTAATTTTATCTATACGTACCTATAAATTTGACTGATGCTATAAAACAATTACGACTCGTCAACTCGTCCGGGGTAGTACCACCCTCCCACAGAAAAGTGACGTGAAGTAACAGTGTTTGCAATGTTGCGTTTCGTTTGGACAGTGAGAGCGCTAGAAACCACGTCCACTCCACTCGCCCCTGTTCCCTTCCTCATTCTCTCTAAACACAGGCTGGCAACGAAATTGCCCTTGGTGCTGCAAGTGTCTATAAACGGCGGTGATCACTTAACGTCAGGTGACCCGTCTGTTCGTTTGCCTCATATATAATAAAAAAAATACAAATACATTTTACATTCTGGATCGTTTGATAAAAAAATTCTTGACTAGGCTATGGTCAACATTAAGCTCTAACATAAATGTCTCCCGTACAACAATATATTACTGGAAGAAGATCGATAAATTAAAAGAGAAACTTTACAAATTTAATAAACATGTGAAAATTAAACTCGATGACTATACAATACTACTAACCACCCGTGATTTCGTTTGCTTTTGAATATTAATAAATTATATGATGTATCGTGGAAAGATAAACTAGATCGAGTTTGTTGCCGATTCTTCTCGATGACTGACTTATTTTTTCGAACCGGTGATAGCTTTGACGTTCATAAAAACCTTCTCAGAGCCTAAAATGATAGAAATATTTTTGATTTTGATACTAATTTTGGCAATTCCCAAACCATAACCTGTTTATAGACCATTCTTGCTTCACCAAACGTGGGATACGCAAGGATTAGTTATATATGTAGTCATTAAAAAACCAACAGAGTACTATTTGTACCCTAAAATCCGCTAACCGTCCCCGATACGCGATAACTATCAACTGACAAACGAAGTACGTTACGCACAAGTCGCGCCGACAGTGGGGTCGCCAGGATTTATAAATATTCATGAGGAAACGAAATGCCCACATGCCGGTATCAGCTCGCATGACTTGCTCGCCGCATTTTTCTTGGTTTCAAGCATTCGTTTTATCGACGTTGCCTTATCTATTCAGTTACTAAATTTGACAAACGGAATTACTTAAAGTGTAGGTGAAATATAAGATATACTAAGCAATAGCATCTTCATTATTGAAATAAGAATGATATAACGCTGCCAAATTAAGATATTGATACTTTTAAATAATTTGTTTTAAACATCACTATTCGTGGTATTGTTATTCCATTGTAATAAAAAATTAGTCTTTGCATTTCAAAATTAGCTAAATCCAATTGAAGTCGTTCCTAATATTTTTAAAAGGTTTAATTCGAATGTTATATTGTTTTTATTAATTTAAAAGGATAATCTCATCATAGTATATTCTAGACTGATGCGATTTCCGCAGACGCTAAAGTTCATTGACACGTAATAATCAAAACGGACCGGACAAACAAACACGCCGTCAAACAAACAGTCGTGAGCGCCCGGTAAGAATTTCTCAGGATTAATTATTCATACATAATGTTATAGTATGACGAATACATTTGCCTTCATTAACCGTCGCCGTCGTTCGGCCGCTAATATGTTTATACTGACACATTTTTGTTTAACCAACGTTACGTTTTCCCATGGATACAACCTACCTTCTGGACACAATCGTTACACCACTGTGAGTTGACAATTTATAGTTTAATGTAATGTAAAATTTTACCTTTATTTTTCCTATTTTAATATTATGATTACATTTCTTTACTGTGTTGTTTGTTATATTTATTACCAATATCTGCATTTTAAATAAATACTTAATATTAAAAATTTAAAGATTTGAACGCGCTAATTTCAGTAATTATTGGACTGATTTAAAGATTACTTCAGTTTTAAATAGCTTGTTTATGGAGGAAGGCTATAAGCTATATATAATCACGATAAAACCAATAGGAGCAGAGTACCAATGAATAATATTTCAAAATCTGTTTTTCTTTTCCTTTTGAGAGCTTCCGCTACGAGTTGTTAGCCCAAAGTATGTATTCCACGCGGACGAAGTAGCGGGCATTTTTTATAATGTAAGTTAAAATTTAATATTTGAATTGGATTTCAAAAATAATCGCCAGCTAGGTAATAATTATTGGTTTAAGTTATAAAGAGCAAATATTTAGAAATAGATACTTGTCTTGTAGTCCGGTGAAGCTGTTAAGACCCTGCTGAGTCCATAGCGTAGTCATTTAAAAAAAAAAAAAAGATACTTGTCTTCGTTATACGTTTATTCTGCAAATGTAATAGATAATATTCGCTATTAAAACAAAATAGTAGGGATTTTGTACAAGGTGTGAGAATATCATAACTGCACTTGGGTATTACTGTTTGGAGAAAATCAGTGCTGGTATCCGCCACAAAGCAGTAGTGCTTACACTATTGTATCCATCATGAAAGGTATCATTGGTAAAACATACATGGTGCTTCTCAACTCATTCTCTGTTAGTACATACATACATGCCCATACTTCCTAGGATCTAATATGGTAAATTTGTAATTAAAGGTCTGTAATTGCTTACATACAATTAGTAGGACTACATGATTATTTGCTACCACTTATAGGTATCGTATTATTATAATCTTCCAAACCTAATTTTATTAGGTCTAACATATTAATGTATATCATTAATAATGTTCAATTAAGTAAAATGAGACTTAAGTTAAACTTTGTTTTTGGCAATCAGTCTTTCAGATTATTACTGCCATTGTCACGTTGTCAATAATAATACAAGCGTCGTACGATCATTTCAGTATTAAGCGTCGTGTGAATTAATGTTCTAACAAGGTGGTGAATTCCTTGTTAGAACCTTCCAGGGAGTTTTTGTGGTATCTAAGAATTTCATGCTCCATGGTATTATTTTCCATTCATTTCACTTATGCACAGTAAACTAACTATATTACGTAAATCACCTCCAAATTTACAAAATATGGAATCAAATAACACAAGATTATGAATAAAATATACAATCCCCTACATGACAGACTGAAATCCCGCCAAAAACTCAAAAAAAGATTTTAGAAATGTTTAAACTTTACAGCGCCCTCTATTATCGGGTAGCTGAAGTAGTTATAGTTCCAGTTTCATCGTCTGCATGTAATAACTACCCAGACGCATTATTTTTGTATACAGGCCAACAGTTCACTAACAAACTATCACCGTCTTTTAATTCTTAAACTGCTTTGTAGGAACTTTAGCAAAAAAATAAATAATAAAGACGACCGTTATAAAACGAAATAGAAAACACAAAAAACAACGGTTAATAAACGATGCATATGCGTATAATTCCCTTCTCCTGGTCAGTGGTTATGAAATTAATGCTAATATATGCGTTGCGAGCGGACCCCGAGCGCGGACTGTCTGTGCAACCATTTTTTTTATATATATTCTAAAAATACGTCACCAATTTGTTGAAGAGTTTTTATCACAACTCAAGGTCTATCGAGAAATAACGATTATTCAACAGTATCATTTATTATTATTATTATTATTATTATTATTATAATTTATTGTTTCATCTGAATTTATTACAATAACGTTTGACTGGCCGAACTGATTTTGTTTAATGAAACAACTAAATGTTACACAAAGATATGTTTTATGATTTTATTGAAGAGGTTTAATCATTAATGCACTATTTTAGCAATAAAATGAGTGTGCATACAAACAGACGGACAGAAATTCCTTAAGTTTATTAAAATTTATTACTTATTCTTAGACACGGTCAAATTTTTTATTATAAAATTTTAAATGTTACGTCTACGTTCTTATTATATGTATAGTTTATTCCTATAAATATGGACGTACCGTAACGCTTGGTCATTCTTTTAAATATAAATAAATTCCATCCCTACATTCTGTCAATTTTAATATATTTCTAGAATCTGATATATGTATAATGAAAATTTATTACAACTTTTAATAAATTTGACTGCAAGATCTTTTAAAATGATCATAGAATTGCTATAACTTGTTTAAACTGAATTTACTTAATTAATAACTTAGATATACAGAGTTGTATTCACTTGAATAACTAAGTTTAACAGAACATTGCCACTGGCAAACAAAATATTTGACAATAAGAGACAAAAATCCAGGTCGAGTACAACAAAGGAGACAGACGGTTACGTCGGACTATGCCTCGAGGATACGTTTTGAATACAAAGCGGCGATTTTCTGTATAGTTGTTATTAATCGGACGCATTCTTACAAATTTACGCCGTCCATTGCGGCCAATTCACTTACGTTTTATTAACCATATATAGAACTATTTCTAATTGTCCAAGTTACGTAAATTTGTGGATGACCCAATGTTCTTATACGTAATTTATTGACTCACAGTAGCAATTTTACCGACCCTCCTGATTCAATCACGTCAGCGAACGATCAGTACCAGCCTGTCTCTCCAAACAGAGCGTGTTCACGCCCACGCCCGCGTAACCACAGATCACGCCGTGGTCTGGGGGTTAATTTCGCTCCCACACACCCGATTAGGCCTCCCACGGCAGCGGCTCAAGCCTAGGTTCGATCCCTCGGTAGGGAGCCCTTGAGTGCGTTGCTTGCGCGGTACGGTGACACACAAATATACATCACCGCTACAACACTACACGATCACCCCCACACACGTGCACACCTACACGCTTACACATGAAAGTGGAAGGGTTTACTTTTTTTTCCCTTATCGAACTGAAAAACTCTCAATTTTCCGATAATAAATATATGGAGGAGTTGTTGAGGCATGTATGCTTGGTACACATATACGTTTCAGTTACTCATACATATATGAATAGTTAGCTAGGTTATCTAAGATAGGTCGCGATTTTGCATGCAACAGGCAACAGCCAAGCCGAGGTGTGCCGTGCACCCTTAAGCTGGTTGCCAAAATAAAATCGGCTGAGTGCCTTAAGCGCTCGCCTTAGTAGTCCAGTGAAGCTGTTAAGACCTTGCTGGGTCAATAGCGTAGTCACTTCGAAAAAAAAAAACTTACAAAAAAAAACTCAGTAGCAAGAATGACACAAATATATCTGTTATAAAATTATCTAGACTTTAAGGCACTTTTGGACTTGAAGTGACCAATATCTCCACACGTTTTGTTCTATCCAAATTCACTGTTCAAGATATCTATTAAACAAAATAGTAAACCACCGTTACGAAGAGTATAATAAATATACTTAGAGAAAAAACATGAACAATTTATATGAAACTTATAAACTAAACATTTTTGAATAAATGATAAAATCTTCATTTCAGATAATTTAATTTCTTGATTACATTCTCGTATTTATCGACAGTTTTTATGTTTTTCTGAATTAAAGTTTGTATTTGTATAATTAAAAAAATAGATATATCTTGAAAAAAATAAGTTGAAACTAATGAAGGTGGCAGAATGTTGGCTCATCCATTTCATAGTCAGGGAGTTGATGAAATTATACAAAAAAACTAATAAAATAATAATAACATAAATTGTAGTTGACAGTATTCCTTTTGATTGTTTGCCTTATTCGGAAGTTCTCCATATCGTAAAAAGCCGTTGTATGAATCCGTGGAAGGAGTACTTTAACGAAAGATTTCTCACCAAGAGTATCTGGTTCAAAACGATCCAGCCTAATCCTCCTCGTTTCCAATAGATCGATAAAGGTGACTAGTCTAGACCTGAAATTGTTAACGCTCTAAGACTTCGTTGCGGACATATTCCGCTTAATAAATTCGCTAATATAATTAATAAGATACAATCACCTTTATGCATTGAGTGTAGAAGATGTATATCATATAATTGTGGAATGTGTCCGTAATGATACAGAAAGGTGAGAGTACTACCTAACAGTAAATAAGGATTTATGTTGCGTTGGATTCTGTAACGGCATTTTGGCTTCACATTTGTCGGATGAAGCCAGGATGCTGTACAGGTTAGCCAATATTGCTATCAATTGGAGGTAAATAGTGACTATCTGTGTGTAGTTTTTATTATATATGCCTTCCAATTAGGGTGGCATGGTCGCTTTGTAACCAAACCCTTAAAAAAAAAACCTAAATTGTAGAGAATTTTTATTGAAAAAAACGCCTTTACAAATAATAAATCATTTAGGATTTATATTCAAACCATTTTACAGGTGTAACTAAACAAAGTTTTTTTTTCTCGAACTGACTACGCTATTGACCTAGCAAGGTCTTAACAGCTTCACCGGACTACAATTGAACAAAGAAAACAAGGCAGCAGTACGGTAACAATCATGTTTAAACAAAAACATACACATGATGACAACTTATTGATTATAACTATTTTTAGAGCGTATTGGTTTATTACCAGCTTTTTTACATTTACAAAGTTTTGTGTGTCGTATCTAGTAGAACAACATACTTTTCTCCGAAGTATGCAACGAAAAGTATAAAATATATCAGCTATGAAACACACACATCTTTCAAAAATACTTCATAAAAAAAAATTTCGTTTTATCGTACGAGACAGTGCCCGTCCGCATTTCTCAAAAAAAAGTTCGTTAAATTTTTGAATATATTAAAATAATGTTTTAAAAGTTTTCCTCATCTCCGTATGATGGCGTTTTCCATTAAAAATATCCGTCGTTTCGTAATATATTCGTGATGTCAGGTTTTAAATTGAAAAGTTTCTTGGAAGCATTAGATAGACATTTTTATATATGCATGGAATAAGGTAATTAAAAGTTAAAACAGGTAGGGATGATGACGGACATTTTCATAAATTATCGTCATATAATTTTGAATTTATTTTTTGTCATAAATTGAATAAATATACTGAATAAAGACGTCGTGTAGCATACTGTTTTTTATTTTCCTGTTACACCGGCCAGCATTTTTTAATTTATAAAGAGATGAGTTCTCACAATCCACTATTGACCTACCTCGGTCTTGGGGGGTCGAGATAGGTTGTTACGCTGACGATACCGTTATTTACACTTCCGGCTGGCGGTCGGACTTTCTTAGGAAGCGCATCGAAAAAGCCGTTCATACTCTCGGTGATTGGTTTCGTCGATGGCGCATAGAAGCGCATTAATCCCGATAAGAGTGCCGCAATACTCTTCGATCCCACGAAACGCGTTAATAAATTTGAGCCCATCAGGCTATACGGAATCGATATTCCTTGGGTCGAAGAGGTCAAATATCTCGGTGTCACATTAGATAAACATTTAAAGTTCAATTCACATACAGACAGAGTGCGAAACAAAGCCGCTATGGTCTTGGGTCGCCTCCATCCGTTACTTTGTCATAAGAGTAAGATGTCCCTCAGACACAAGCTCACTTTGTATAAGACGTGTATCCGTCCCGTGATGACATATAGCTGCCCCGTTTTTGCGCATATGTCCAAAGATAACTTTCGTAAGCTGCAGGTTCTCCAAAATCGTGTTTTACGTAAAGTGACCGGTGCTCCGTGGTACATTCGGAGAGTCGATCTCCATAGAGACCTAGAGATCCCTTCTATCTGGGCGTACGTAAAATCACTTACGATTAGTTATTTTGAAAAAGCTGCGAATCATCCCAATCCCTTAGTGGTATCCGCCGCAAACTATGAAACCGCACCTAACGCTGCGCGTTATAAAAGACGTCCGCGATGCATTTTTACCGACCCTCCTGATTTAATCACGTCAGCGAACGATCAGTACCAGCCTGTCCCTCGAAACAGAGCGTGCTCACGCCCACGCCCGCGTAACCACAGATCACGCCGCCGTGGTCTGGGGGTTAATTTCGCTCCCGCACACCCGATTAGGCCTCCCACGGCAGCGGCTCAAGCCTAGGTTCGATCCCTCGGCAGGGAGCCCTTGAGTGCGTTGCTTGCGCGATACGGTGACACACAAATATACATCACTGCTTCAACACTACACGATCACCCTCACACACGTGCACGCCTACACGCTTACACATGAAAGTGGAAGGGTTTACTTATTTCCCTCGTCGAACTGAAAAACTCTCAATTTTCCGATAATAAATATATGGAGGAGTTGCTGAGGCGTGTATGCTTGGTACACATATACGTTTCAACAACTCATACATATATGAATAGTTAGCTAGGTTAGCTAAGATAGGTCGCGATTTTGCATGCAACAGGCAACAGCCAAGCCGAGGTGTGCCGTGCACCCTTGAGCTGGTTGCCAAAATAAAATCGGCTGAGTGCCTTAAGCGCTCGCCTTAGTAGTCCGGTGAAGCTGTTAAGACCTTGCTGGATCAATAGCGTAGACATCTCGAAAAAAAAAAAAAGCCACTATTGAATCACTGTCACTGATTATTAAGCCTATTGACAGCTAAACATCCATGAGAGAAGAAAAACAAGCGTTTATCACTACGCACTAAACTCATTATTTATCATTCACCTTAGGTCATGTTGTTAAATCTTTTCTTGATAATTTTTATATATAGGTACATCACGTTCTAAAATGTATCTATCATCATCATCATTACTCTTATCCCACCTAAGTAGGGTCGGCACAACATGTTTTCTTTTTCCACTCTCTCCTATTAAATGTCATCTCAGTATTCACACCTTTTACGCACATATCATTTTTCACACAATCCATCCACACCTTTTTCGGTCTTCCTCTACTCGTATATCCATCATAAATAAAATGTATCTATATTTATGCAATAATTACTTAAGACAAGTCCGTAAAAACAACATGTTACATTTAGTACATAACTGCATTCTATAACTGATGTAGGTATACAAATATTAGGATGCGGTTACCTCAAAATGCTTTCTTTCGGCGGTTCTATAATGTTTTTCAATACATGCAGATAAACCCAAATACCCCCTTGCCTAGCTATCACATTCATGTTGAAACATCAGATAAGGGTATGATCCGAGAACTGAACTTTAGAATCAGTTCCTCTGTAGGTTTAGTATGTTAGCGTATTAGGCCACATCATCATGTAACAGCAGTTATATCTATGGCCTATTCTATTAATATTAGGTCTTTACCTATGAAGTTGCTGTTTTGTATGAAAAAATTTAAACGATTTCTTTTCATGTATTAGTCGAAGTAATCACCCATGCAATCAATGCATCTTTGCCAAAGCGGTGGCAGTTTATTGATGCCCTTCTTAAAGAAATCAGCTGGACGGGAGGCAACAAATTTTTCAAAGGCATTTTGTACTGCCTCTCGGGTATTGAATTTTTTTCTCGCCAAGGAGTTATCCAATTTCTGGAAAAATTAGTAGTCTGTGGCCGCAAGGTCTGGTGAGTAGAGCGAATGACGGAGAACTTCCAACCTCAGTTCTTGCAACTTAAAGACCGTCTACTGTGCAGTATGAGGTCGCGCGTTGTCGTGCAGGAGCAGCGTAGACGAGCGATTGACCAATGCTGGTTGGAGATGTGCCAGCTTTATCATTGTGTTCAATTCTTCACAGTACAAATCTGCAGTAATGCTCACCTCGTTTGGTAAGAAGCTGTAATGAATCACACCGGCGCTAGACCACCAAACAGTGACCATCACTTTTCTAGGGGTAAGTTTTCGTTTAGGGCATTGTTTAGGTGCTGAACCAGGATCCAAACAACTTGCTGAGCGCTTGCGATTATCAAACAGAATCCATTTTTCATCGCATGTAACAATGCGGTTCAAAATTCCTTCATTTGTGTGTCTATTGAGCAGTGCAAGGCACGTCTCGAGCGTACTTCGCGTTGGCGATCTTTGAGTTTGTGGGGCACCCATTTGTCAAACTTTTCTACCTTGCCAATTTGACGCAAATGGACTAATATTATTTTGACACTTACGTCGAAAGCTGCTGTTAATTCAGCCATAGACTGTGTATCATCAGCTTCCCCATTCGCCTGTAATTCGTCATTATCGACCAAAGTCTTCGGACGACCACGAACTTCATTTTTCAGGTCGAAATTCCAGAACGGAAGCGAGCAAACCAATAACACGTGGTGCATTGATTTTTAGTGTTAGCTCCGTAAATGTCGTTGATGTTGCGTGCCGCTTGTGCCGCGTTGCTGTCACGACGTTACTCATATTCCATAATTACTCGAATTTTTAACGGATCCATGATGACAAATAAGATTGAAATGCGATTAAAATGTAACACTAATCGATAAGCAATTGATTACTTTTGGTAAAAAAATTCCATGTTTTTAAAATAAAATTAATTTGAAATTAGAATTCTTAGCCAAACAAAAATTATTTTGATTTGAAATGGCCAGTACTGCAGAACGGCAATTTCATAGGTAAAAACCTATTATTATAAACAAGAAAGTGTATGAGGATGGATGTATATTTGTCACCTTTTCACACAGATTATTATCAATGGATTTTAAAGAGACTTCTTACTATTATAGATTGTAGGTACTAGCGGACCCAGCGGACGTAGTCCCGCCGAATAAAAAACCTTGACAATTTATATACCAAAACCTTCCTCATGAATCACATTATCTACTGGTGAAAACTGCACGAAATCTGTTCAGACAAACAGACGGATAACTTTGTGTTATAATATGTAGCGATACAAAAATAATAATATAATACACTATACTATCATTTATAAAGATATTGTTTAAATTGGTCAAAATATAACGGTAAGTGTCGCTTGAATTAATAAAATGACTTGCCGTGTTAGAGCTATTCTGGTCTATTTATATATAATTACCTAATAGTTTATTTTTGTAACTTCAATGTGTTACAGGAGAATAATGCATATATAATATGCATATATCATATTTTTAACCGACTTCAAAAAAAGGAGGAGGTTATCAATTCGACTGTATGTTTTTTTTTTTTTTTTATGTTTGTTACCTCATAACTTTGGACTGGCTGAACCGATTTTGAAGATTCTTTTTTTATTTGAAAGCTAGTGCTTCCCGTGTGGTCCCATTTTTTTGTGGTCCAGTTCTGTCAACGGCATCCAGTGCAAAACCGTATAAGTGTTAAATTTGCATTTGGTGTGTATACTACAAATAGACGAATAACTCAATATCATGCCAACCAATTTCGATGATTCCTTTTTTATTGTAAAGGGTGTTCTTCAAGGGTAGTTTGATGAGAGTTTGGTTAGGTTCTGATTATGGGATCCCTGACAAAGTAACACAACTTTCAAGAAACAAGTCTACTCCTTTCTTAAGGGCCGGCAACGCATCTGTGATTCCTCTCGTGTTGCAGGTATCCATGGGCGACGGTGATCACTTACCATCAGGTGACCCACATGTTATAGAAAAAAAAAAATTATGTACACTAAAAATGGAAAAATAAAGTAAATTTTCAAAAAAAAAGAATTAACCGACTTCAATATTAATCAGACGCATAAAAATAAGGCACTGAAAACCGGAAAATAAATAGTTTATCAAATTAACCAAATTTAATGAAACATATGAATATGTGTGCTACCAAGAGATGCATTGGAAGTCGGTGCCTTTGTACCTAGATGTAGATGATATGATTTTCGGTTTTCAGTGCCTTATTTTTATGCCTCTGATTAATATTGAAGTCGGTTAATTCTTTTTTTTGAAAATTTACTTTATTAAGGATACAAACATTTTAAGTATCTTATAAATATAAACAAAACCCAACCCAACTAGGTTTAGTTATTTTATTTCGAATTACTTAACTAATATTAACTTAATTATATGTTTGATATAAGATTGTGATTCTAATAGCCTATAATATGCTTAAACCGTGACCAAATTAAATTTAAAATTGATGTAGTTTTTAAGAATGTATATAATATGAGATAATTCTCCATTTTCTCTATAAATATAAATACAAAGAATTTGTCTATTGTTTGTACAGACTAATCTGCAACATGGTTGGATCGCATTTAATACATTTTTCACTAGCAAACGAAATATTTTTCACAGTAGATGTAGGCTACTTATGATAAACGGAGATAAGTTAAAATCCGTAAAGAAGTTGTAAAACAAAAAATAAACAGGGAGAAATAATAAAATTACAAATAAAAAATCAAAGACAATTCAACTTTGATCCAGATAAAAATAACTAATTCACATGAAACAACAATAATGTTCAATGAAGATGACTAATGAATATATTAAATGTATTTATTCATTTTTTGTGTATATGTGTGTATAATAAATACAGTATAATTGTTCCATAAAGTGCTGCTAGTTTATATGTATAATTTAAACCTCGCTAAAAACAACTCTAGTCTACGTTTAGTTCGTTTACTTTGCGACGGTCCAGGAATTAACATATCACCGCTTCGTTCGCAATTAGCATCGCCTTTGATTCCTCTCTAAGCTTTTTTGTTAAATCCTCTTAATTTGTTTTAGTGTTGCCATTTTAACAAACATTTATTTTTCATTTAGTTTATTTCTTTTATGTCCAGTATGTTTTTAATTTTTTTTTAATATTTTTGGTGTTACAAAACTATAGATATTTCTCTTTTGTTGTGATTTTCTCCTCTTTAGCTAACCTTTTCTCAATTTTAGCGATTTTTAGAAGCTTCTATTAATTTTATCAATACTGCTTAGTCCCTATAGAAGACGTATAGATATACAGGTTAGATGATACTCTGAACAATTGTTTTTCTGTCAGTAAAATTTCATTAAAGTAGGTTCAACCGTTTCTTTGCATTAGCCCCGATAAACAACAGACCCTTCTACGAGCTAGAAATGTTATCCTCTTGATTAGAACTAGGAAGATATTAAGAGAAAAGAATGGATTATACACTTATTTACGGTTACCCACGACTTTACTCGCATTAACAAAGAATGAATTTTCCCTCAGAAAAATTACTTTTTTCTAAATGATAGGAACTCAACGTCCTTTTTTGTACCCCTGACAACATGTACACATTATTTCATGATTATTGGTTAATTAGTTAAGTTGTAAAATCGTAACAAAAGAAAATGCATGCGTATTTAAGATATTTATTAGTTTCCATAACACACATAATAACTTAATTTAAAACTATTCATAACTTATAGCGTAGTTATCCAGGTGATACACATACAGACATATGTAGATATTTGTCTCCCAAGCATAGAACACACAGTTATGCACGTCACATAAACGTAAGTCATGTGCAAAGTGCAAAGCCGTAACCTTTTGGCTCATTAGTACCAAATACAACCGCTACGTCACGAACACTTATAACAATTTTATACGTAGGACTTCGAAAAATTATTTTTACCGTAAGTATGTGAGATAAAAAATAAATAATTATGGCCTCCGATGATTTGTAGTGGTAGAGCCACGTTGAAGCTATTATTGGTTTCTGCCTGAATGGGTCGGCTCGTCCGAGGTAGTACCACCCTCTCACAGAAAAAAGACATGAAGTAACAGTGTTTACATTGTTGCGTTTCGTTCGGTCAGTGAGAGCGCCGGAGACCCATCTCCCCTACCCATCCCTCCCCTCCCCTCCCCTCTCCTCTTCCTTCCCCTCCCCCTTTCTCTCCATTCCCCCAAACACAGGCTGGCAACGCACTTGCGACTCCTCTGGTGTTGCTAGTGTCTATGGACGGCGGTGATCGCTTAACAACAGGTGACCCGCATGTTCGTTTGCCTCCTTTATGTAATAAAAAAAAGATGATAGTTCCTATACTGGGATAATGGTTTCTTCTGTTTAGAAGGTAACAAGGTGGTGACATAATCACCACATCAGCCCTAAACATATCAGCTATTTTAAACACAAAGACATCCGTGTTTATATTTTTTTCTCGCAATAGTACTACAAGAACATTTATCAGATTCATATTTCCTCATGGTGATTCCCTTTAGCCGATAATGTTAATCCATTACACTAGTATAACGTAAAAAAACACGGATATAGGTATATAATTTAAAAATACTTTATTTAATTAGGCCCTGAGAAGGTGTTTGTGAACGTCAAAGCTACCACCAGTTTGGAAAACAATCCTGTCATCGAAAAGTACCCTCCAAGAAACTCGATCTGGTTTATCTTTTCATGATACATATTTTTACAGACCCAGCGATTAGCGTAATTTTCTGACGTTCACATATTGATCAACCCTATAATACATTTTAGACATTAAAATCCTCTTGACATGGTGCTTGATCTCACCATCTGGCAAATCGGTAATGTGTTTTGGTTAGTAAAACAACCAATTACTACATATGCGACCATTTCAGTGAATAAATCATATAGCTATAATTTCAAATGGCAACACAGAAGAAAATGCGTTAGAATTTCGCGCGATCTGCTACCACAAAAATGCAAATTTGCAGAGACATTAGCGAGTAAAAGATAAGAAAGTGGATTAAGTCAGTTATTGCGGAGACAGGGCATCGCAGGGGTTGGAATCTAAAACCACTATGTTAATTGGAAGGGTAGTAAGGGTTCAGTCAGTTGCAGCCACCATACATTTGTGACATGATGTATTTGGTTTGTAATTCCTTTTAGAATATTGCCATGGATTCCTGATTACTCTTTATGTAAGCAATTAGGACGTTGTTCAAAGGATAGATGTTTTGATTTGACTCAACAAGAGAGCCTTTTAGCCACTTTTAGCCTTTTAGCCACACACAAAATTTTGCAGAATGCTTTTTTTTTACTATCCATTTTCACTGAAAACTATAATCTATCCATTGTTCGATAACTACCTATATATCCATAATTGATATGGGATTGAAAACTCTTGGCACTGGTCTAAACATTATGTTTAACTGAAAGTATGTTTTTTGCAAAGAAGTTCCTTAACACAGCTTGAACAAGGAGCTGACAGGTAGAAATCGTCACGTAAGGAAAAGCGTTATTTCTCTACATGCAACTTTCTTTCTATTTTTTTATTATTTACGAGTACGTGAGTGTGGATCCTCGTACCAAGATTAAAGGTGCAGGATGCTTGAAAATGCTATTGAAATTTATTTTAATTTAGTACTATTTTTTATAACTTGTGTTCACTATTTCGTAACAATTTATTAACAGATTAGTAGGTACGTTTTCTAAACTATTAATTAATTTTATTCCTGATTTTACGTTAAGGAACTTGGTTACTTATAAGGATCCTCTGATTACAAACTTTATATAAGGTGTACTTTATATATGCATTTTAACTTCATCCAAAATATCACCTGATATAAAGCGACGGTGTGGCCCACGACGGTAATAGGCTAAATATTAAGGAAGACTGCTTTTCAAAATGCTTAGTGTCTGAATTTTAACTGAAGAGTGGTAGCTAGTCAAATGGGTATTAGAAGAAGTAATATAACAATGCTTACATCAGGGAGTTTTTCTTTATAAAACTTCTATTCATTGTGGATAGAAAATTTGCATCTTTTCTATAATAAAAATGTAAGAAGACGAAATCTATACATTAAATATTTTTTGAAAATTATAAATGCGGTACACTTTGATATCAATATAGAAGCCAGTAATATTCTTTTTACAATTTTTGTCCGTCCGTCTGTGTGTATGTGCCTATAAACACGTATTACTCTGAGAGTACTTGACCAATTTTTTACAAGGTTACATCTAGGATTAGGATCTTCTTTTTTTCCCATAAAAAGCAAAGGGTTCTCCAGGATAACGAACGAAAGACAAAAATTGTTGTTAATGAAATTTTTAATGGATTTTGTTGATTTTTCTTTGTGCTATGTATAGCAGATAGATTAGCTAAAAATTTAAGCTGTATTTTACCTTCTTATGCTACTTAAAAAAAAAAAAAACAAAAAAAAATATATAGTTAGGTTCCGAACCGTCACCCCCCGTCGTCGATTAGTCCAGCACATTATAACTGAGCTACAGCTACATGACGTTTGAATGAGTAATTATTAACCACATATGAAATATCGACAAAGTTGAAAAATATGTACCTATAAACGAATAATAATATAGATACAGCCTAATATGTAACGAGTTTTAGGCCTATTATAAAAAAAATATCTCAGATACCAACTGGGTATAAGTTTGAGTCCCTGGATAGTTTAGATTCACAATTGGAAACGGTAGATGTCGCTGCAATCGGGTTTATTAAGATTTTTCGTGTTTGAAAATACAATTGAAACCGTTAATAAGATAACCGTTAAATAGATGGGTTTTCTGTCTACAGACAATAGGAAAACTACTAATTTCATACGAATTGTTTTTTACCAGTCGTAACGTTTTTTTTTTTTCAGAGAAAAAAATTCTATATGTGAATATTTTTTATCAATAAATGCATAGGGAATAAACGAAATTCATATAAGAACGAAGCGATAACAATAAAATATAACGGGGCCATTCTCGTCTCGTGAAATCTATAAATTCCCTTTTATTTTGTTAGCCGGCCGCAGTCCACGCCAGGGTGCATATAAAGTGGTTAGGGTATATCTCTAATTTGGAAACAAGATGAATTACCTCTGAGCGGCCGCTGGTTATTTATTAACTATTGACTCGAAACATTTGCTTTTTGTTTACTTCTTATATATTTGATGGATACAACCTCGCGATTGATTCAAAATTAAGCCTAAGTGAGATAACCAAACATTTTGTGGTAGCGGATACCAGTCTCTAAAATTGACTGAGTGCCTTATGCGCTCGGCTTAGTAGTCCGGTGAAACTTTTAAGACCTTGGTATTCATTGAGTTAGAACAAGTAACTATTATATATTCCCTTTCAAATCATAACCAACTTCTACACCTAATTTTATTAGATTCCATTCAGCCGTTTGGATGAATAAACCAAACGTACTTCACATTCTAATCTTAACCTAACAAAGTTAATGCTTTCACGCTTTATCTATATAACTAATTGTCATTTAATATTTGTACACATCAGTGGTATAAAAAGACGTAGTGTTATTTTTGATCCAGAAAAAATACTGTTCCAAAGGTGTAGAAAAATATCTCTTACTACATTAAACCAGGGGAAGCCTCGAGTAAAAGCTAGTCATATATATTAGCTGATTCCCGCGACTTTGTTGTATCAATCTAACTACGTATTTAACCTATATTAGTTTTCTTCTTTTTTAATTTCTTCTTTTCTACATAACACTTTTATCATTTTTGCCAGTCTTAAGTATCTTTTCTAAAAATTTATCATTATTGGATAAGCGCTTTGTAAGCCCCTACAGATATTTAATCAAGCAGAAAATACTTTAAAAAATACTATCTGTCTGTAAAAATCTAATCACCGGTTCGGCTGTTTCGTAGATAAGCCTGCAATATACTGTTCAATTCCATTTTTATTTATATATTACAAAATCCTAGTATATAACGAAAACAGCTGTTCGAAGCAACACTCTTAATTCCTACAGAGCTCGCACAGTAGATCGACGGGAAATGTTATTATATATCACAGATTAAAACTAATCAAATGCGACATATTTTATTATTTTTAATTATGACTAATGAATCATAGAGTTTATACGAAAATAAAGCTGTATTTATTAATAATTGCACGTATTAACTCATCGAACACCTCTTTATTACAACATCGCGTATTACGTACTTAGTACTTAAAAATAAATGTAGCCATAACAATATCACTCACCAAATTCAAGCAACCCGCTTTATCAAGCCATTTTCCCAAGTAATCTCGGAAACCGCTGCTGCCAAATATCTTAAGAGAGCCTTGCTGAAAATAAACGGCTCTCATTACGGCCGGGTCATCAGTATACATAATATATTAGATAACCGCCATCTAGCGGTGCGCGGTAGAACTAAATTATAAGCGAACTTCAGAGAGATGGATTACTGCGTCCGTGACAAATGGCCGACCACCGTTGATTTAATGTATTTATTTATTCTTATATTAATTTCTTTATATTTTTTAACACCGTAATGAGTTAAATTATATTCTTTCTTAGTGTAAAAATGTTGAAAAATGATAAGCTGTCCTTTTTAGGATGGTATTTTCTAGTTTGAATTGAAATAGTTTCTTCTATAATATTCGATTTATTAATTTCCCTTAGATAAAACGGTGACATTATTTTGTAATGATTAGATCTTTTTTACTGTAATAGAAATAAAGTTTCAGGGAATGTTTAAAATTGTCTAACTACCTACATATTTGTAATAATTATTTTACAAAAAAATTATATTAAAATTACTTTATTTTATGAAAAGACAAAGAATTTTAAAATCAATACCTCATAGTATATACTTAAAACTATGTCAAATAAACAATTTTATAAGTAGTAATACCCTTGTTTATCTAATATTTGTATGATTGCTGACATTGTAATTTCGTAACACTCAATTTTATTGCATAATCGTGTAAAAATGACAACTTTGTATTTATTATTTAAAATATGTAGCTTCAATATTACTTTCACACAATTAAATTTTATTATTTATTAATTCACGTAAAGCTCTCAAAATGAAAATTGTATTTTTTTTTTGTTGATTTAGCTCTACGGAAATAATCATTCACGTCAGAAACAGGTCATAGTGACTTGTTTTGACACCTCACGCTCCTGGGCTGGATCAAACAATAACCAATTTAGTTTTGCAAGATGATTGTAGCGACTGTAAAAATCTATATCTACGGTGACCTGCGATGTGTTTATGATTAATATACGTATTGGAATTGTCTAGTCAGTCTAATAAAGCCTTATATTACAATAAATTCTTGCAATAAAACAATATTGTAATGCGACAACGAATCCCTAGCGACATCCCCGTTCGTGTGTACGTAAGGGCACAATAACTAACAGGGTCGGAAGATGTCACTAGTGTGTCGATTTATCACCAACTTACTTATGACAAGTGGCCTGTCCGTTACAGACTCGACGAAGATGCTTTTTAGTGTTGCTACTAGGTACCCGTGAGCTGTAAAATATTAGATATGACATTTATAGTATTTTACGTAATTTTATTTAATCTCACAACCTTTTAATAATGTTTGAAAAAACTTTTATGCTATTTGTTATAATAAATAAAAAAGAAAAACATCGTCATGCATACTAGTTTATTTGTGTAAAGAGAGATTTTGCTATTAGTTCGAACATTTTTTTATTGCTACAATGCAGAATATTAATAATTATAAACTATGAGCAACACCTACATTGTTGACACTACTTACTGTTGCTGTATATCACAGAACTTTTATTTTTAAAGGTTTGCTTTCAATTTCCACCAATTTTTGCTGTAAAAAGTTTTATAGAAAGCTTCACGAATTAAATATTACATAGGCAACCTGGACAGGTCTAAATGGAGAAAATTTGAATGAGATATTGTAAGAAGAGAATTATGATTTGGACAGTGATAAATGGTATAGAGCTCAATTCTACAAACTGTAATCAGGTACTATGTGTGTATCTAATATTGGTCCAAATCACTCATTATGGAGTTTTGCAAACACGTTTTCAGGAGTACCTACAGAAATAGACATAGGGCAGCTTTTATCCAGAAAAATATAATGTTTGCGAGGTCTAAAAAAACATTTATTAACGCGAGTGAAGTCACTAACAAATGCTAATTATATTTTAAATATTTATATTTTTTCCCAGGAATGTGGACAAATAGTACACTGCGAGCACAATTTAAAAAATCGAGGCAATCATAAGGACTACCAACAGAAGTGAAAACACAATACAATAGAATAATTGTGTTCTGTTTTGAATTTTTTAAATTAAATATAGTGTTAGTTATTTAAATTTAATAATGTGTAAATTGAAATTATTAACATTATGTACACGGGCCCCTTTACTACGCATCGCTAGTCTGACGCAATTCGCGCAAGCACAATACGATCGGACACGCTAGTAGCATGTTATAACACGAAATTATAATTGATCTCCTGCCACAAATACCGCATAATGCGTCTAAATAAGTTATCAATTCAAAAATACATATGACCATATCCACATAAAATAATATATTCTTAACTCTGTAAGCACAGTTGCCCTATGTTAATGAGGTACAGGAAGCACGGGGTTACTGCTACTTTCATCATCCCTTATTCCGCGCAATTTGAATATCTGACGGTGTTGGGGGCACCAGTCGATTTTCGCGTTCGAATAGTTTCACTTAGTTTTCAGTTTGATTCAGATTTTATGAAGTTTGGACACTTTCACTGATATATCGTTGTCTTTTTAATGTAAAATTGTTTACTTTGTACACAGTTCGCGATATTTTATACAAGTTAGAAAATTTGTTGATAAATTATATCATTATCTGTATACTAGACGCAGCCGTGAGCTTACAAGCTCTGATTTTAAATAGAGTTACTTTTTACTCAAAATCAAAAATATTTTATTTAATTTGGGCCCTAATTAGGCCCTTATGAACGTCAATGCTACTACCTGTTAGGATCACAACCCGAGAAAAACCGGCAAGAAACTCGATCGGGTTTGTCTTTTTAACATATACATCTAGTAATGTTCTTGACAGTTATTTACTCAATTATATTTTAATAGTTTAGACAAAGCATTAAAAGTGAATGCAAAGTGTGTAATATTTTGTATACTATTTTTTTTAATTAAAATATTTATCAATTCTTCAGATTTCATTGTACATTGTATCAATTCTATAGCGTGTCAATAAAAAAACAGATGTAGGTTTGACCCTAGTAATACGATTTATCAAGTATGCTCCAGATTTAGTACGAAAAGACTAAGGCATATAATGCTTTGTAATAATCTTCATGTCTTCCTTTGATCTTTTGGGCTAGATGGAGAAGGAATTTGCTATCGCTATTTATTATAGCTATATGCTATGAAATCGTTCTGATTTTTTTAAATCTCAAAGCATATCACGAATGAAATTATATCTATTTGCACCTATGACCGACGAATCTTTATGACCCTATTATATAATGCCTATAACACACGTCAAGGTAAAGAGAAGTCACTTATATCTAATTGTGACCACCTCTCTCTCTTCAATTATATTGTTAATTTTGATATATTTGTGCGAAAACAATAAAATTGAAAAGAAGATGTAAAAGAACTATGACGGGTAAAGTCACCGGCCGTAACTAGCTACCACAACATACATCGTTTACGACATAAAAGTAATAAAATAAAATGTCTTCCAGTCGAGTTGTCGCCATAAAATTAATTAACGTTTCCAGTGCGGGGTGGGCCACACATCCCACTTGTGGGCCAATTACATTAAACGGAGAAGAGTGGCCCGATATAAAAGTGGAATGTTAATGTGGACGGCGGTTGTGATTTCAGAGAGGTCGCCGTATCATAATGAGAGACTCGGTGTTACTCGTCTGCTTTGAAATAATGCATGTGACTATTCATTTTAACACTATTATTTTCACTATAAATATTAAATAACGGCGGATCAGTTGTATTTAAGATATATTTAGTTATTTCATTTGACTTCAGTGATCAGTTAGTAAATTACCTTTTTTTTTAAATATAGGTTTTTTTGTACAATATTTCAATTTGATAGACCAAATGACGCAGTATTATAACCGGTCATCTCGCCGCTTCTAGCTGATTATTGTAGATTTGAATCCTAGTTAGGACAATTACTTTTGTTATCCCCAAATGGTTACTTTGAGTCTAAGCGTAAGTGGTATCCGTGAAATGAATGTGTGTAAAGTTTTGGTGACGCCGAGCTATATTCCTTGATCAGTAACTATTTTTTAATACACAAAGGTAATAATATTACATGTAAAATAACTAAGTACCATTATATAAGAATTTAATTTTCCTCAGAGTACTCCACGAAAATTGTGGATGTAACCATGAGCGTTCAAGTGAGATTACGCATATTACTTATAAACCTGAATGAACCAGGTATTCATTAAAAAGCCTCATACTAGGTTTTGTAATTTTATGGTAGTACTTTCAACGGCGACAGGGCTCTCTGTAAGTTACCGCAGCGATGGATACCTCCACTGGCCGGACGTCATGAATAGTCATGAAAAACCGCAAGGTTTCATTACTGAGGCGTTTTTGGAGGTACAAAGGTTTATGGGTGTTTTACGGCGACAATTTTGTGGTAACTTTTATCTCGCATCTAATATCTTAGCTGCTACCTACATACTCGTAGTTGGGTATTTGAACAGATACGGGTAATTTAAAAAATATATTTTAGCTTACTTTGGGCAGGATACATTTTGTACAGTGAATTAATAAAACAAGCATATTATGGGCATATTATTAGAAAGAATTAAAGTTCTACAACTTGAAGAATATTAAATATGAATTAGGACAGATCTGGGAGTAGTCCTAGGCCGAATAAGTTACGCGTGGATTGTGTGAAGAATAATATTTATGTATATACCTGGTGTTAATATTGAGTTGGCAGTTTACTGACCAAAGTTACAGTAAAAAATATGATGACTTGACTCTATTTTGGTAATATAAAGAAAGAAATGGGGAAAATGAAGTCGATTTTAATTATGAAATGGGAAAATAGAGAAAATCCTTACGTTACTCATTATTGCTAACGTATTTATGGTATATCCTGATCAAGTAGTGGTCAAGATAGTAGTTAAATAGTATAATTGGCTTATACACAGCCAAATGAGTATCATTTTATAACAATAATCTAATAAAAAATAATATATGACTACATAAAATAAACAAAGTCGTACATATTGGCTCAAATAAAGATTTCAACGAGATATTGTTAAGTTATATTAAGAAAAAAATCTAATATCACTATAGTTGTCTAATTTGACACAAAAATCATATAATTTCATCTAGCTCATAATTGTCAATACAGGACCAGATCGATGCTGGTTGGTGATAGGTTTTTGTCTTAAATTTGACAGAGAGCAAGTTAAAAAAGAGCATGATTAAAGAGACCGCCAAGAAGTGTTTCTTTACCAGAAGCTAATATACCATTACTTGTCGAATAAATCTGAGTACATCTATTACTTTATGTTACGTTAGTGACAAGAAATATGTAAAATAATTAAAAAATAAGCTTAGGAACTTTGCGGTGTGAAGGTTTATACACAAAAATGTAACTTAGGTTTATATATTCGTTAGTAGAAACTTTACTATTCATTAAAATAGAAATGAAATCCTCGGCCGATTTCTTAAGACCCAGATATGGATATGGTGAATCAGGTGTTTGTATATCGAGTTAAATATCCATATATTTTTTTTAAATTATCATATAATTTTACATCACATGATTTGTTATTGTTCAAGTTTTTCAAAGTTTGTAACAATTATGGCATTTTTTAAAAGTTATGCTGTCAATAATCTGCTGATCAGTGCATCATAAGGTATACATTTATTTTGTATAGAACTTTACCTTATAGTTTCGAACAGATGTGTTAATTAAAAAAAATGTAAAGAAACATATAAAGTTACATTTTTGAATGAGAAGCTACTCACTGCTCTCTTAGGTTTAATTTCTGTACTAAGAATGTATTATGTTAGTATTGTATATTTGATTGTGCAAAATATATAAAATATGTAGGTTTGATTTCGATATATACCTACATTATTGTGGTTAGATAAATAAGTTCCAGATACCTTTACATAAGTACGAACTCAAGATGATATAAAGGAGGCTACCGGCCACCACCCTAAAACGAAACGTTACGAAAGAAGGAGAACTCTGCCTCCCCGCAGCCCGATCGTGTCTTCAACATCCCCTCCCCCTCCTAACCCCTCCCTCCATCCTCGCACCAGGAGAACACTCCAGATCCCAATTGTTCATGTATGAATTCACCACATTAAGAGTCAAGTAGGATAAAAACAGGACGCAAGGAGAAAGCTTTGAAAAATATAGCGAGCATTGAGTGATATTCCTTGCCTCGATTTTTACCTTTTCTATTTTTATATCGAGAGAAACGAAAACGTTTTTAAAATGAAGGACAAATGTTTTTTGATTGGTCAGAGATATATCGTTGTTTTCATTTTAATGTTTGAATCGTAATGCCTTTGATGTATCAGATAAAAATACAGTTTTAGAATCGAATTCTGAATCAACTTTTACATCTTTTTTCCATAACTTCAAAAAGAAAACTTGGTTTTTATTTTTACAAAATTGTTTGGGGTTAAAGAAATAAGTCTGTATATTATTTTCGTTATTACTGTTATTTTAATATATTTAATTTCAAATTTGTTTGAGATCTAAGAATTAAACGAAATATTCTTCAGTTTAATTACTGTGTACGTCCAAAATCGTATCTGTGAACAACTATTGGGTGTTTTTTATTTATTTGTTATTAGTATTCTATACATTTATTTTTATGTTTTCATTTAACTATTAACTATTTTAAGACAAATTTTTCAATGATGCTATTGCGTTTATGGCGGTTTCATTTTGATTCCTTATATAAACCATGATTATATCTATATATCAATATATACATAATACTGTTGTTTCAATATTGTTGACATTCAACATTCTAATAAGTATAAAAATTACCTAAAAAAAAACAAAAACATCGGTCAATTATTTACGTATAATACGTATAAGAAATATACAAAAATAGTGACTATTAAGCAATTCTTGTGCAAAGATTTATTATTTATTCTTTATACATAAATTATTTCAAGTGTTACGTGAGAACATCGTATAATTTTATATTTATTTATAGATAAAAAATAATATATTTAGATAAAATCTGTTTGTCCAACCAAATAATAAATACATAATTCAATACTGGTTATCCAATAATCAAATTCACAGGTTCAGACGTGTGTAAATAAGTGAAGATATAATTTACCCCGTACGAGTCAGTAAAATTTTCTGGGCTCTAGTAAAATTACCATAATAGTGTGACCATGCGTACTGAGATATTTTCGTATATGTTTAACAAACATTTGTTGTAGCCTTTTGCCAATATTAAAACCAGTTTTCGTTAACCATTAATAATAATCCTCAATTTTGTATACGTACTTACATATGGAAAATTATATATATAGACTAGCTCTACGCACGGCTCCACCCCTGTGTATTATTATTTGTCTCTATTACAATGTATTGCAATAAATAGTTAATTATACCAAAATTAATATTTTACGAATATTTTCTGAATTCAAATATTTACGTATACCAAATTTCATGACACTGGGGGCATCTAATGGAAGGTAATAACATAACAATTAGCATTTTTTTTTTTTAAAACCACCATGGAAGGTCAACTTCCATAGTGATTGTTCAAGCGGTTGGACTATTTCGATCTTGACGTATACAAAGATACATTTTGTGTATGTAGATTATTATTTCATTAAATAATGTAATTACATAATTAAATGTTCGCAGTTTTCTAACCAGCACATAATTAACACTGCTAAAGTTACATCGAAATTATTGAATAATTATGAGAAGTATTCCAAACAAGTTGCGTATAAGTATCCCGGTATTAACTTCGTTTCCATATAGTTTATCCACCATGAAGTTCCCTATATAAATTATCTTGATTCATATTTAATTTTCCCACCCTACGATGACTAACAACACCAGACTATAGAAATATATACACTATACTAGAATTAAGATCAGGAGTCAAAAGAAGAAGTCGGAAGATTTTTCAATGATACTTACTGTTGAAAGTGAATACTAAAAATATTTTTGAGCAAAATTATGGTCACCTCGTGGGTAATAGAAGCACGCGCTCGCACCATAGTGTATTCAATTTAATTGTATACAAAAGATGCGTAATAACGTTTTTATAGCGGACTGAAAGGCGTTTACGACTGTATTTTTTATATTATCTGTGTGTATTACGCTCGTTTATGGGGTTCGAATAGATGAACAATTTATATATTTTTAGACCAACGTTATTAAAGTGTCTGCGTATTAGACAGAGCTTTGAGAATACTAAGCATATGAAGGTATTTTCCTTGAAATAATTTTAATGAAAACTATTATGCTTCTCGATACTTATATGAAACTAGCAACTTTCCCGGTTTTTTATATTTCAAACTTTCAGTCACAAACCAATTTATTAGTAGTTTTTTTTTTTAATTATATTATTGTCGTATATATAAAATTGAAGTGTCTGTTTGTTTGTTTGAGTTAATCGCCGAAAGGACTGGATATATTTTGACGACACCTTTCCTAGGGTAAAAATTATTTATGTTATACAACATTACGCCCCTTCATAGGAGCTGAGCAATAATGATAAAATTTCAATGAAGAGACTTTAAATAAATCTTTATAGGGGTTAGATATTAGTGGCAAAATTACAATTAATTCATAGTTAATGCGTAACACTTCTTTGAAACAAAAGGAAAACATTCTCATGTGGACGAAGTATACACAGAAATAAACGTATATACATATCCTAATCTATCTATATTAGCTACTCTTATATTAAAGAGGTAGCGCTGTCCTTTAATTTAAGTTGTGATGTCTGTATTTCCCTGGACTCGCCCTTTGTTTTTACTCTTTGAATTAGAGTTTTTTAATTGAAGACATCCTTTCCCAATTATCATAGTATTAAAATGAACATATGTGTTTTTTTTTATTCTGATAATAATTTCACAACTACCTCCAAAAAGATGGCTTACATTTTTGTAAATAAAGCGCTTTATGCAAATAAAGCGAAGCAATCCAGCCGAGGGTTGGGTCGGCGAAGCGCGGTACGCGGCCTTTCCGACATGAATATGGAAAGTTCACTTAATGAAAGAAAAGAAGCGAGGTGTTAATCTTAATAAAACTTTGAGGGATTCGAGTTTTAATTAATACAATCAAAACAAACAGCGGAGCCTCTCAACGGATTATAACTAACAGGTCGGGACTTTAGGTCATTCGTTTGTAAGTACAGTTTTAATAAAATTTTTACAATCAATCAAACTAGTTTTGATGATGTTGGGAGAGTTAAATCATGGCATGATTGATTCGTCCTAAAAAATCATTTAATTATGATATACATAACGTTTAGCTATGTCTGTATGTTCGTAAATCTTCTACTCCTGAAGTTGTGGTGATCTAGTGGCTTGACCAGTGGAATATCATTCCAATGTCCGCATGTTCCAACCCCGACATGTACTAACGAATTTTTCAGAATTTACATACATTTACTAATTAATATAAACCAGTAACACTATCGGCTGAGAGTGAAGGAAAACAACGTACGGAAACCTGAAGCAGAGAAATATTCTTGTACTATGTACTGTATGTATGAGAGCATAGAACTGTGGATTTGTCAATTTGAAATCGCCAATACGTGGTGGGCTGGCGTGGTGATGATGCCCATACTTTCCTTTGTGAAGAGTCCTATGGGCATGCAGATGATAATGAAATCTCATCTTCTTAAACTAATTAATTAATTATGATGATATTTTTACTCGCTATAGTTGGACCCGCAAGGAAGAGTTGGTGTTGAGACGTTTTTTGTGTATTTCTGACATAAAACCATACATAATCCAAAATTGATACCCTTATGGCAACTCCTAGTATCTTTTGAATTTTTTTTTATTTATGACCTATTAGCTTCTACTGTCTGTGATAGGTAGACGTATGCCTATTGGTCTCTATTGTTCTATGAGAGTATCATTATCAAAATGAGAATTTGTGTGTGTTTTTTTTTATAAAGACAGTTTCGGAGGATTTATGCAATACTTTTTACTGTTGTTTTCAATTAGCACTATCTAACTTCAACACAAACAACTCCATTGAAGCGTTCGCTATGAAAATTGATATTTTAATACTAAATTAAATTTGTAAAATTTACACCTTCTCCATTATGACATAACTTAAATTGATCACTAAAATAATTAATATTTGCATTAAAATTAGTTATACAGAGATTAGACTAGAATTATTAACTAGATTAGAATTATGTTAATGCTTGTGTTTCCTATTTAAAAAAAACCTGTAAAATAGTTAATATCTGAATTTAAGCAACAATATTAAAAACAACTATTTTCTGTCAATCTGTCATTTTGTTTGTCTATATTGGTTACAAAAAGTCGAGAACTAGTTAACTGATTAATTTGATTATTATTACATATATATTTTTTTCTAGTTACAACGAATTACTTCTTGTTGTTTTACTAACATTTCTCTCTTTCTATTACTAGTTTCAGATTTGACATTTTCATGTATACCTCGCGCAAATAATATCAAACGTTCTTTGTTGCATTGAGACGCGGTAGCGGCCTATTAATTCCATGCGAAAGTGCAAACGTCCACTACAATGTTAAAAAATTTGTCTAACCCATTTATTATCCCGTTAACAAAATGACGTAACAATTCTCTAACTCCCTCCCCGTACACATCGTTCCAGACTCGACCCTTGAGTATTTTATCAACCACCGAATTTCATATTAAAATCTAACCTACGAGTATTAATCTCCACTGTGAATCCATTTTCATAAAAATGACGGCACTCTCACGTTTAATATCATTAACATGATGAAGTACCTATTTTTATTAAGATTTTTTTTATCATTCTTGATAAATTTAAGGACATAAACTGTGTTAGATGTATTCCATAAAATAACAACTAACTATATTCATTTGTTGAATACAAACTATGATCATACTCAATTAATATTTTAAATTAATTAATTAATAAATCATTGTATGAGAAAAATGTCGTGGTGATTTATTGGTTCGACCGGTGGAATATCATTTCAATGTCCGCAGGTTTGAACCCCGGCATGTACCAACATTTTTCGAAATTTGCGTACAATTAATAACTAAAGCGGGGTGGTAGGGTTTTACAGCCCGACTGGGTCGCAACCACCATGCATATGGCGAAAAAGCCCGTCATAGTGACTCGCTTCTGCGCGTCGCGTTTCGGGATCAGCCTGTGCATATCCAGTACCGGGTGACTTTCGTCATTATGGCCGGCATGACAGCGACGACCGGCGATGGATAATCTATCTCTCGGTGGTCGCCACTGTTTTTGGACTGTACTATGCTTACCATCAGGCATAGTGCAGTCACTTTGTCGTACTTCAATAAAAAAAAACTGAACTTGGTAACACTATCGCCTGATGGTGATGGTAAATA
This sequence comes from Antheraea mylitta, assembly GCA_014332785.1. Lineage (NCBI taxonomy): Eukaryota > Metazoa > Arthropoda > Insecta > Lepidoptera > Saturniidae > Antheraea > Antheraea mylitta. The sequence continues at coordinate 5,671,554 of JACEII010000026.1, read as the reverse complement.
TTGTGACGAAACCTGAAGTTGGAAATGAAGGAAATGTTCTCGTATGTAGGAAAACAGAAAACTGTGGATTTCTTAGAGCTTGAACTTATATACGTCGTGGGTTCATGTGGTGATTATACACATACTTACCTTCGGGAGGAGACCTATGGCCCTACATTAGGTCTCTTCCCGACTAATAATGATATTGATTTTACGAAAAGAACTCCAGCATTAAGAATGAAGCATTTTGTTAGAGAGTTTTGTAAAATGTCGAGACGAACCGGCAAGAAGCTCGGCCGAGTTTCTCAATATCTTTAATGTTTTTTTTTTAATACTAGTGTACTTATATTTACTATTCATTTATTATATTTTAATAAATATAAATAGTAAATCAGACACCGTATTATTTAAATGGTCCGTGACCTTATTGTGACATAAATCAGTAATGTGCTTAAGAAGTTTATTGCAGAACCTAATAAGCCCAAACAGCTCTTATTTATCTAAGTGTAAGGAATAACTACTTGTAATATTTATGCTTAGACGTTTTTAAATTAAAGTTATTTAAGTTACGACACAAAATTACTGTATATTTTTATATCTGCACCATTAAGAATTATTTTCGCCTCTCAAGCAATTTCATTAAAATATAGTATTATATAATTTTTTTAACTATTGTCTCGCCCAATATCGGAAGAAGCTGAATTAATATATAATTTTGTGAACGTCAGCAAAAAGATAAGTAAGTGATTTAAGTTTTCATTTTTTATTAATTTTTTTTACTATATTTTTCTTTTGCAAGATGTTTATTTCATTTTATTTTTTTTTATAAATGAGGGTGGCATATTTCAATTTGAACAAACTCTTAACAATAAAGAGTAAACAATATATTACTGCTTAAGACATATGCTGTTATGTCGGCAATATTATTACAATGGAATCTTCGAAAAATCCTAAAGGATTACGAATATTCACTCGAACGAAGATCCGAGTAAGGATTAATAATATAATATAAAACCATCACCGTTAACCATAAAAACTAAAAACGGATCCATGAATATGAAATAAGTCAGAAGACATCACAACTCTTAAAATATAACTCTGAGATAACGACTGAATTTACATGAAACACGTTTAATATAGCGTCAGAAGTGGAATCCACCCTTTTTTTCTCGCGGCGTTGGAAGTGAAATGGCAGAGTTCGTTTTATGAGAATTTTGTAGATGTCGGTTAAAAGGCTACTTATATAAACCTTTTTTAATAAAATAAATCAATAAAGCGTAAATAAAAAAGTCAAAATTTATCACAAACGTTCACAAAAAAAACCTTGAAAAAAATAAATAACGTGTTTAATTTGAATGCCCAAAAAATATTGAATAGACATCTTTCAATGACTTTGGCAGTCATTTTTAAATTCGCCAATTTGATTTTATTTCACTTTCGTGTAATTAGGACTGAACTAATACTCATAATTGGTAACTTGTACGTCTTATGGTACTTGGTTCTATTTCAGCTTGCAAGATTTGACTTAAACAAACTAACAAATTTTGTAAACTAAATAAAAGCCTGTAATAATACTTTGATAGAATAATTGTATTATAAAGAAAGTGTAAAGTGTTTGAAATTAATTGTTACAGATAGTTCATTGGCCATTGGTTTATAAATTATAATAAAAAGCTCTTTATAATCGAATTAACATTCCTTTAAAAAAATATTTTCTACTTTTTCGCTCGATTACTTATATGAGCGTGTTTTTAGTTTTTAAAACTATTATTTATTTATGTTTTTTTTATCTTTAAAAGCACTTAAATTTTATATTTCAGTTCATCAGTTCCAGTTCCATCAGTTAGTGTCATAATTGTGTTAAATTTAAATTTATTCTGACGTTTTGAAGTGGGTAAAAATCACAGTCATCAATTCTGTAGCCACCCAAGTTTTTTTTTTAATATTATCAACAGGACCTGTACTGACTTCATCTCTTTAGTTTTTTACTGTGAGTATATAAGGCATAAATATGTATGTATATAAAATATATCATATATGTTACACCAATTTATAAACTATTACCATACAAAGTGTTATCAAAATCAGTGTAATAAGTTTTATGTAAAGCAAGTATGTATGCATACGAAAGACAGATATTCTGAAAACCATAAAAATATGTTGTCACTAATTCTAATGTCCCGAAAACTTTTTTTAACATATTAAATGTACAGATGTTGTATCTTTACTCTTTTACTACAAGCATAGTTTAGAAAATATTTATGGAAAAAATCTTTTAATATTATATAATTTTAAATGGCTAAACATAATCAGTTTTAACCACTTATACTATTACTCTTGGAGATTGAACAAACGGAAAGTCATGAATCAGTGTGTGTTTAATTACAGCATTGTTTTAACATTGAAAAACCCCTTAATAAAGTTATTTGAAGGGTTATCATTTCATTTTGCTATAAAATATAAAGATAGCCATAAGAAATAAGGTGACACAAAACCTCATTCGTTCGTAAAATACAACAAACGTATATTATAAAGAATGTCGGTCGAAATGTGACAAACCATTTTTTTGTTTTTTCCCGTTCACCATTCGAACAGCCTTCAATCAAGTTTGAATAAAGAATGCCAAGACAACAGTATACGGAAATAAGCTCATGTAAAATCTTACCGAAACTCGTTTTTAAGTCTTGTATATTTTTGATTTTATGACAGATTTTTAATTTTTTGCGCGAACTCATAAAGGCCTATTACAAATAATTGAACAATATTTTCATAAAGGTCTGTTACAAAAATTTAATAACCTTTATTAATATTAATAATATAATGATTATTAAGCGTCAAATAGAAATTATATTTTAGTACAATTTTTATTTTATTAGCACCAAGTTTTCCCCTACCAAATATATTTTTTTATTCGCTCAGAGCGGCAAAAGATGTTATCACTTCATAAATATTGTAAGGAAGCAAATTTTTATTTTGTACAATTTTCATTATATACATTAAGGGTATTAGTTTTATCAGCAGCCTTAGGCGTTAGAATAGTATAACGTCTCAATCCATTTGGACACATTTTGATTAGTACTTGATATCAGTATTATATTTAAAAATATATGTTAATAGCAGAGTATTAAAGAAACATAAAGCTAAAATTGACAATTTAAAAAGAATTTTAATTGCTAACAAGATTTTCAACCTCTTCTCGCACAAAGTGAACTATCTGGTACAAATTACTTGTGTTGTAAGTTTTGTCAACATAAACTCGAACAGATTCGTAATTAAGTTCCAAACTTGAATTCAATTTATCTGATTGGAACGTTTGGAACGTTAGAGACATTCGATTTTTGAAATGTTTTTCTGAGTTCTCGACTTGATGTCTGATTTGGAGTTCACTTAGCATACTCCAAAGACGCCAAAGACGTCTGGACTCGATTATATTTTTTTATGTCTTTTAATATTGAGACACTAAAGATGCCAATAATATTAATTGTATTTAAATATGTCATACATTTAGTAACAATCTCTTTGATAAAATCACTGAATTTTATATACTTACATCAGTACCTACTATAAGAAATAATTCCAATATAAGTAGCCTAGTATAAAAAGAGACTTTGACGTGTTTCAATTACCACAGATTTATCGGTCAAATTTTATGTTTATCATTTTGAAGTAATACTACTTTTTAGACGGTGTGAATTTTATTTTTTGAAAGGAGAATATGTAACGAAAAGAAGATAGCTATATAGATATATATATAGGTATATATATCTATATAGCTATATATATATAGGTTTCAGGCTGTGAGAGTGAGATAGTATATTCCTAATGTAATCGAAATATACACAAAGAAAGAGAAAGAGAGATAAACGGTAAACTCTATCTATGTATTTTCTGTTGGATCGTAGAGTATATCGAGCACTTTTAGAAATTATTATGTGTTGTGTATTATTGTGCTTGTTAACATACATTAAGATATTACAAAATAATGCAGTAAACTAATTTTACCACCGCCATAGTGTATTAATTTCATTCTTCTAAAAAAATAATCAGAATGCTAAGTTTCACTTCTACCGCATGTTAACAAACACTTTTCATTTTTAATATGGTTCATATACTTTAAGCCCGGCTACGTATAACAAAGGCTTTGTGCCATCTTTTCTCTTAATTGAATCTATATATATATATATATATATATATATATAAATAAAATAGAAGTGCCTATTGCTTGTCCATGCAGATCTTTGAAACGGCTGAATTAATCGTAACAAGACTTACTAACAGCTAGGATTTTTACTAATGCTTTATCATCACTCTTGTTTTTATATCAATTATAAAAACAATCCTGGTCATGCGAAAACCTGAATAAGGAAGACAGTTTGAGAAGATCGTTACATAAATCAAGTCCACACGAGAGATGGTCTCGAGTCATCGTCAGACGGTAAGCCTCGGCTGTAGCCGACACAGTGAGGTGTGCACTTCAATAAATATATGCACATACGTTAAGAAACTCATACACAAGATGTACTGTCGCTTGTGACATAGTCAAACTGATTTCAGTGATAAATCTGATAAATATATCTGGCTAAAAATAACGAAAGGGAAGAAAGAGGAAGGAATATTTATATAGAATTTCCAAGTAAAATGAAGTCAGTGTCGGTCATAAGGTCGCTGGTATACCACCAGGAAAGACCATGTATTTTACTTATTTTATTGAACCCTAAGCTTTACACTAGGTGATTTTTTTTTCATTGGACAATCTATGGCAGGTACCTAATTATAAAGCAAAACATGACTATCAGAGCACTCGCGGCAATCAAAGTTTTTTTTTTCGAATTGCTTACTCTATTGACTTGACAGTGCTTTACAGCTTCACCGGACCAACGGTTTATTGTAGTCCGGTGAAGCTGTTAAAACCTTGCTAGATCAATAGCGTAGATATTTCGAGAAAATAACCAACGGTTTATCTTTCTTTTTTTTTCGAATTGACTACGCTATTAACCTTACAAGGTCTTTATAGTTTCACCGCTTCACTGGACTACTAACACGGTTTATCAATAAACACAAATCACTAAACGCAAAACAAAAATCCAAAATATACTCAATACAAATACGTAAATGCGAATGCGTCTTGAGGATATATCTTTGGATGTAGTTATAAAACAAAATGCATCGTAACCCATTCGTTATTGTACGGTCATAGCTCTTTAGCTTACATGAACTACAGCTAACAAAATAATTAAGTTAACTCACTAAGTTCAATACAACTATGGCCACCAAGAAAGAAAATATAGCGACGTAGCGTCACGTACAAAAGCTCGAAAGCTTAGCTCTGTGCAACCTGATTTTGCGCCATAAATCATGTGCAAATACATCTCTTGACGGCTGCGACTTCGTAGGATCCTTGAATACTTTTACACACAATAATGGTATAATCTATAAACTAAATATTCTTATATCAGAATAAATTCATTTTAACACATCTCGAATGTGTAAAGTTGAAACTTGTTTCATTATATCTTGGTAACAACTTTGCTTACAGAAAACGTGGTGTGTAAAATACAATCGAAGGTATTTCAGTTGACTACAATCCTAAATCACTGAAAATACACTAACGAGCGCATTAAAATATTTAAAATGCTGACAATTTAAAATTATTTAAACGTATTATTTAACGAACATATTATATCTTATTTTTAAATAAATTCACAATCATAATGGGGAAATACTAAATTCAAGTGACTTGATTTATTTGTACATAAAGAATATTTTAATATTCGTTCAATTTATTTTCAAACTAGCAGAAATATACTATGTAAAATAACGAAATGAGATAAATCAAACCTTGAATGTAATTATTCAGTGTTTAAATTGAGTATTCATCACTCACACAGAGCATTTTAATTAAGATTTTACAAAGATCATAATATAGTGACAAATATAGGATAGATTCATTTATTTTTCAAATAATCTGATTGTGCCTTAATACATTAAGTATACAAGAAAAACAAAAAAGTATTACGTCGTTAACCAAGTGTCATTCAAGGCACTCTGTAAGACAAATAAAAGATGAATATTGCTATAAAAGTATTGAATCAGTTGTCACCGCTTGTTATAATTCAAGATCACTCCAATCAAAACCGTTTGCCGTTCCCATTTAATTGACGAAATCAAACAAAAATCACAAAGCTCGTACAAACAAATCGGAAAACCGGAGACAATCGCCTAAGTTCGATCCGGGGGCGAGTCGACGGTGAAATTTTTGCTCGCTCCTTATTCATGACATTACTTATGCATGCAGCAGACGAAATATTACAACGTTTTAATGAAAGAAATATTAATTTTAAGGTAAGTTTTCTTTGCGGCTGCGGTATGATGTTGGGGGGGGCAAGGGGAGAGCTTCAAAATGAGTCCGGCTCGAGTCTGCGAGCTTCCGAAACTTATTTACCGTAAAATATGCTTCGTTGAATTTTTGCTCAACATTCTGTTAGTTGTAGTACGTTCTGAAAACGTTTTCAAATGTAATTTTATACTATTGTGCTACTGAAATAACATAAAGCTGAATTCAGTTTCAAAACCTCACTCAGCAGACATCTGGCATAATTTCCAACTAAACATAGTCCAACGTCAGTAGTATAATAACGCATATTTATTAAAAAGAAATCTTATTCACTAATGCAACAGAAGATGTTCACTGCTGAGTATTAGTATTCTTTTAGTGATTTTACCAGTAGTCCGGTGAAGTTTTTAAGGCCTTGCTGGGTCAATAGCGTAGTCAGATTGAGAAATAAACCGACATATGTCGATTATGTTATATCTCTCCAAACAAAAGTATGTAATAATTTTAAAAAGTAATAAGCTATGTGTTAAATATCAATAAAATTCAGTTTTAATTTAATTACTGCTATTTTGTAGTACATACGATCACAATCTTAATTTCAATTTGTTAAACTGAATTGCTAAACGCGGCGTTTCTGAATATGTGCTTGCTAGTTTTATACAATTTTAATAGAGATGGTTCATAAAATACACGTTTATTTGTTTTTATCACATAATATGGTTATGTTAATATGCATATTTTTTAAGAAAAGTAAGAAAAAACTTGTAGCCTAAAATAAACTAAAATAAGTGTTATACAAAGAGTTACGGAGTTTTACAAAAAGCGTGGAATATTGTCTTTACTCTAGCATTGGTATTTTTATAGTACAAGGTATATTGAATAGATTCGGACTATCAGGGCTTATGATAATTTTTTTATTTAAATTTCATACGAAAAGTAGCAATAGTATATGCACAAATGCATGCCTAAGCAGAATTAATATATAACACTATAACAGCGTATGTTTTAAATGAAGTTTTTGATATTATTCTGAAGATACGTCCTTCGTATATATTGAAGTGTATCCAAACATGATGTTAATAGAAATGATATAGTCGAAATAAATTATTCAAATTCACCGTCGGGAACAGTTGAAGCGTAAAAAATATGAATATGATTTCCTTACGCACTTTAGTAAAGTTTCTTCGCGCCAAATGAACCATATTTCGGGCCATAACACTCGCATTATTCAACAAAAAAAAACACTCCTTAAATCTAACACTGAATGTACGATTAAAAATCGCAGTGATTTAGATGACCTCCCAAATAAACATACAGAGTTTTAGTAGATTTTAAAATTAAAAGAGATTAAAATTAAATTAATTAAAAAGTGTTAACATTGGTCTGAGAATGTTTCGTGAAGGAGCAAGACACATGTAATCAATTGCGGTATTTACATCTTTTATCCGCAAACATATTTTAATTAGATTTCATTTTTTATATTGAAGTCGAAACTTTTATAGGCGCTTTGAGCGATATCTTTTATTGGTAGGATATAAATTTATGATTTCACATCATAACATGTTAGTAAGCGTTACCGAACGTATTGGCACTAGCGCGGCTTCAAAGAAGAAGACAGTTATTGTATTGTTTTGAGTACTTCTATCGATAGTTCTTATGACTGCCTCGCCTTTTTTACAACTAAATAGCTACAGTGTTTGCAATATGTGTTCGTAATTACTAATATTTCGTGTTTTCTTTTTCAGCTGTTTTATTATTAGCTTTACGTCTAATTTTTTGAGATGCACGTTTACCAGTTAAAATCAAGTATTTTTGTTACAAAGACACGTAGTAGCAGACAATTAGTACCAAGTGGAAATAGCAAAATATCTACCTATCAAAGGCCGACTAGTAAATAAATATGAATGTTAAAAGTAACATAAATATATAATTCAAATTTATCGCACATCAACGGAGATAAATGTTCGCAGAGTGAATGGGAATCTTTTATTCAAAATAAGTCTTAAGAACACTCCAAGAGGGAGGGTACCTTAACTTTTTATATACATTTTGTCGGCTAAATGAACTGAAACTGTGCCTCGCAGATGTTAGGGAAACTTGCTTTTTGAGGCTTTAAATTTACGTGGACATAGCGAAAATGTTTTTATTCCAATTATGAGCTTTCAGACTGTTGAATTAACATTTAAATTAGAAAATAGTTTACCTTTTTTGAATGAGTCTTTTGCATGTTATTCGAGCTATGTTATCAATTACAGGAATTATAAATCTAAGCAAACCCAAAGACTATTTATTATTTTATTATGTTTATGGTATGTATTTGCTTCTTTGAACACGCTAATGTAGCTACCTTATGACTAGTAATTCAGATTAAAAAAAACTCATTACATTTTATGTCTTTCAGAAGGATTTACATTATATAACAATAGTTGACCCGTGCCCACTTCGTTAAGCGGCAAATATTAAAAAAAAAACTACTTTTTATATCTTAAATATAAAAATTACAAATGTGCTGTTCCTGTTAACTTTCCTCTAGAACTCAATCATATATCTCTCATCGTTAAGGTAGCGTTCGTAACAAACGTTTTCGTTCGATCATTTTTTCTCCAACTTATTTTGCAAATTCCACTTGGTAGTCGGATTTATTGAGGTCCATGAAGTTTTTGGGTTAATATATAGCTTATACATTCACCAATTATGGCTTTTTTGGTAAAAGAGTTTTCAAAATCGGTTTTGTAGTTCCTGAGATTACCTCCTACAACCTCACAAACTAACAAACTTTGCCTCTTTATAATATTGATATAGATCAGTGTTTCCCAGAGTTTCTAAAATTTTTACGACACCCCATACATATTTTTTAACCTTTAAACATTGTTTTGTTCCCGTAAGAAATATAAATGATGTTTTAGGAAGAAATCACCATGAAATTGTTATCAAAACATCGTAAGTAACATTTCAAAACATATAATGAAAAACTTACTTGACTTGAAGACTCTAATTACACAGTTGATGATTTGGTAACGTTAAACGAAATTATACCTAATTATTATTTACAGCATTTTTTAAGAATTTGCCTTTTTTTGTTAAATTTGTCACCGATATCTAGTATCTATATATTAATACGTGAAGCAAAAAAATTGTACCGCTTTTTAACCTATTTCCCGTCAACGGGTGAACTTGACATTTGGCATAGTTAAAGTTTATATGGCGGAGAAGTGCAGAAAGCTGTTTATTTTGTATAAAATGAATTAGAAGTAAATAAAATTAATTAAAATATGCACTACTCACACTACTACTCGAATTTTACACAACATATACACACATGTAAATAAAAAAGGCGTTTTGACAGCCGTCAATAATTACGAACTTCAAAAAAGGTTGTGAAGGAAGGAGGTTGCTATGCTCGGCTATATGTATTTTTTAACTCTTGCATTCTAATTACCATTTTTCATCCTACATTCAAGAATGATATTATAATATATAACTATTATTGTAATGTTTTTTTTCTTTTATAAACTCACTTCATATGATGAATTAATAAAAAAATGAGCCAAAGAATAATTAGTATAATCGAAATAAGAATTTTGTTCATAAAAGTAATCCATGACTTAGACCTCCTCGGTTACAATGTTGCAATTTAACCTCATGTATCAACAAAAAAGAATTTATTTTCAAAAGTTAAAGGTAGTATTAAAAACATCTTTGTCTTGGATTCACCATTTGCTTGTATTGTGCATCCATTACTTTTCCAAACGATGATACTGGGCATATCACTATTTCTCATAATGAACAGACTACATTTAATTTAATATCACCCAGAAATACCAACCCATGGTGTCATGAAAAATAAATTGAAAATTGTGTTATTTTTTTTATATCATATAGGAGGCAAACGAACATGCGGGTCACCTGTTGTTAAGCGATCACCGCCGTCCATAGACACTAGCAACCCCAAAGGAGTCGCAAGCGCGTTGCCAGCCTGTGTTTGGGGGAATGGAGAGAAAGGGAGAGGGGAGGGGAGATGGGTCTCCAGTGCCATGTTTAATGCGATAAATTTCTTTATTTTCGTAAAGTTGTGTTTGGTTAAAATTTGAGCTTTACCACGTGGTTTTTGTTTCCAATTTATAATTAATTTTCATTTTCATTTACACGAAGATTTTTTTAATGAATATATAATAAAAATCAGGGCAAATGGCAAATAACTGAGTAACCACGATAAAAACCTTTGATTATAGAAGTATATATATCCTTTGACAAAAGAACTCTAATAAAGTTCAAACTTTAAAAAATCAATTAACTATGGTCGAATGTCGACCACTGGGCGCCCACTAGTTATATTGAAATAACCTAAAGCGAAAGAGTTAAAATCGTGTCAAATTGCCCCTTTAGCTATCAAATTGCCCCCCTGTAGGGCGTGTGCCGCACGTTGAGAAACACTGATATAGATCATGTTATGATCCTTCGTAGTTGAGTGACTGTTATTACAAAGTGAATATTAGATAATATGTTAAGCAATATAATATAGGTTAGAGAGGTAGCGGGGCCTTTCAGTATGCCAACTCAAAGAGAACCGACTATTATCGAGAAGGATCGAAATGTAAGTGCCTATAGGAGCGTGGCATAATACCACGCGGTTCGGACACAGTGGTAGCTCTCTACGTAACAATCCTGGTTTATACACAAAATATAATTTCCATAACAATTTCTCGAAAATCAAGCATGATCTATAGAGTCCTATTGTTGATATTTATTTAAATACTAGCTGACCTGTGCAACTTCGTCTCAACCAAAGTGGTTATCACTGTATCTTTACTTGGTTATCAATTGTATTTTTAAACGCGAAAATTTAATCAAAATCAAAAATACTTTATTCAGTTTAGGCCCTAATAAGGCACTTATGAACGTCAAAAACTACCACCGGTTCGGAAACAACCCAGTTATCGAGAAGAACCGGAAAGAAACTCGATCTGGTTTATCTTTTTAATATATATAATATTTAGACTATATTACATACATGACAGAAACTTTTAATGGAAAAGAAATTTAATGGATGCACAGAGATGAGTCAATTCCAGACATCACTATCGTTCACATACTGATCCACTCTATAATAGCCTTTTGAGACCAAAACCCGCTTGACATGGCGCTTAAATTCACAATCAGGCAAATCGGTAATATCCTTTGGAATTTTGTTATAGAACCGTACACTATTTCCCAAAAAACTATTACTCGTTTTACTAAGTCTAAAACATGGGATAACCAGTTTGTCACGGTTCCTAGTATTTAGACTATGCCGGCCTTTTACAAAATCCAGTTTATCAAGGTTCTTTCGGACATACATTAAATTATCAAGAATGTATTGGGAAGGCAGAGTTAAGATACCTTGAACTTAGTCTTTAAGGATTCACGAGGTCCCATATTGTAAATTGCTCTAACTGCTCGTTTTTGTAATAAAAATATGGTGTCTACCTCAGCTGCTGTCCCCCATAACAGAATGCCAAAAGACATTAAGCTATGGAAGTAGGTGAAGTAGACTAACCTAGCAGTGGCAATATCAGTTAGCTGGCGTATTTTACGTACTGCAAATGCAGCAGAACTTAATTTACTAGCCAATTGTTTAATTTGAGGACCCCATTGTAGTTTTAAATTCAGTGTGATACCCAAGAATATAGTATTATCAACTAACTCTACAAAATTCCCCTCAATCCTGATGCTGCTATTCACTCGTGGAACATTAGGCAAAACAAATCTTATTCATTTTGTTTTGCCTGTATTTAGCACTAAGTTATTTAATGCAAACCAATGAGAAATTTCATTTAGAGTATTATTTACATGCCTAACCTCTGAATCTGTCCTTTTCACTTTAAATATAATTGAAGTATCGTCTGCAAAAAGCACCATGTCTGCACAGTTATTGACCATTAGCGGCAGATCATTTATGTATATTAAGAACAAGAACGGCCCCAGTATAGAGCCCTGAGGGACGCCAATTCGCACAAAGGATCCTGCAGAGGTTACCCCTTGTATGCTAACTTTCTGACAGCGATCTTTTAAATAAGAGACTAGAAGGTCGAGTAATAAAACGAGTAATAAAACGGATACCCGATTGCAGCCACAACTACCGTTTCCAATTGTGAATTTAAACAATCCACGGACTCACTCAAACATATACCCAGATTATATGTGATTTTTTTTTTATATAAGTCTAGAACCTGTTCGTAGTATCATCTACCAGGTTTAATTAAGATAAAAACTAACCTATATAAAACTAAATAAATATCTCTACCACTTTATCATAACTATTTTCAACTTTTAAATATTATAATAGAAAACAAATTTTAAATATATTTCCAATATATTCTTATAAATGATCTCAATACCACTCACAACATAGTGCCTATCACCTTTTGGTAATTTATCTATGTTGATATGTTTCTATTGTAGATTATTCTACGTTGTAACACTGCATATTTGGCATAAAATTTATAACGTGTATTTATCACACTTGATATTGGCGATATTGATAATTGGCGATATAAAGAATCCATCAAGCCAGCTTTATATATTCATCCGAACTATATCCCAGCTACCTGGCTGCCGGTAAACGTTGCGTTTATTTGTGGATATCGTACCTTTACAGACAAAAATATTGATTTTTAAATAATTTTAGAATTTTTTTTAACTAACTTTGAAACTATTAAAATGGAGTTATTATTCAAAGACATTATTATTGACAATAATGTGCTTGATGACATTTTTTGGAAGTAAAAATAAAAGTAATTTTAAACCATGTTGAAATAGCAGTAATTTTATCATAACTATATTTAGATATAAATAAGTACAAATTTCATCTTTCAGACTAATTCAGTTATTTACTCAATATTTGGACCGATTTATTGCTATAAAAATAATAACTTAGCTATAGTTTAGTGCAGTAATGGCTGCACGATAAAGATAGCGATAATTGTGGCAGCGTATGTTATCGACGCATATATTTAATATTGTATCAGTCCCAAATCATACGTTTACGTTTATCGTTGTTTATTGTATATGGTGAAACCTTAATATCAATAATGTTTAATAAAATGAAATTTGTTCTTTGCTATGGAATTTACTTTTTTTTCGGAATGTATACGCTGTTGACCTGGAAAGGTCTTTACAGCTTCACCGAACTATTGATGCGAGCGCTGAAAGCACTCAACCGACTTGGGATGTTTGGGCGAACAACTCAAGGGTACACGGCACATCTCGGCTTGGACTGTCGCCTGTTTTGTGCAAAAATCGCGACCTATCTGAGCTAACCTAAGCTAAGCTATCTAGATATACGTATATAAGCTATTAAAACATGCATGTGTACCAAGCATGCCTGCCTCAATAACTCCTTCCTATATGTATTTTGTGTCGGAAAAAAATCTCTAAACTATATAGGATAGGATAGGGAAAAATAAGGGTAGAACTCTTTGTCGTTTATATCTTTGCAAAAGAAAAACAGCGTGTAAGCATGTAGGCGTGCATGTGTGTATAGGTGATGTGTTTGATGTTGTAGCAGTGATGTAAAGTTTTGTGTCCCTGTATCGCGTAAGCAGCGTACTCAAGGGTTCCCCGTCTAGGGAACGGACCTAGGCTTGAGCCGTTGCCGAGCGGAGCCTAATCTGGTGTGCGGGAGTGAAATTTACCCCCAGACCACGGCGGCGTGATCTGTGGTTATACGGGCGTGTACGTGAACACGCTCTGTTTGAAGAGACAGGTTGGTACTGATCTTTCGTTGACATGATTGAATCAGGAGGGAATGTAAAAATGTGTCGCGGTCGTCTTCTATACTACGCAGCGTTGGGTACGGGTTCATAGTTCGCGGCAGATACCACTAAAGGGCTGGGTTGATTCGCGGCTTTTTCGAAATAACTACGTGTGAGTGATTTTATATACGCCCAGACAGAAAGCATCTCCAGGTCCCTGTGGAGATCCTTATTCCGGACGTACCATGGGGCACCGGTGATTTACGTAGGGCTCGGTTCTGGAGAACCGGCAACTTTTGAATACTATTTTGCGCATGTGCAAAGACCAAACAACTGTACGTCATAATCGGATGGATGCAAGTTTTATATAAATCGAGTTTATGGCTGGAGGACATTTTACTCTTATGACAAAGCAAATGATAGAGACGACCCAAGACCATAGCGGCTTTGTTTCGCAGTCTATCTGTGTGTGAATCGAAATTTAAGTGTTTATCTAAAGTGACGCCGAGATATTTCACCTCACCGGCCCAAGGTATTTCGGTTTCGTATAGCCTGATGGTCGACGACGGATATATTTAAGGTGGCGTCAATCCCAAGTCATACGTTTACATTTGTCGTTGTTTATTGTATATGGTGAAATCTTAATATCAATAATGTTTAAAATAATAATAAAATGAAATTTGTTCTTTGCTATGGAAAAAAATAATTGGTTGGAAAATTATTATTTTTATTTACAAAATATATCAGAGAGTATATAAATGATTGTTTATAAAGAACTGTGTCTGACTGTAATAAATTCATGCTTTTAATTGTGTTTAAAAGTTACTGAAAAAAAATGTTCCTAAACCTATTCATAAATGAAAATGCGCATTGAACATACAACGTTAACCGGCTACCAAGTGTCCTTTCGCACTCAACTCTCTCACAGAAAACCGACGTGAAATAACAGTGCTTGCATTGTAGTGTTTCGTTTGGTCAGTAAGAGCGCCGGAGGCCCACCTCTCTTCTACTTTCCTCCTTTGCCTTTCCTTACCCTCCCCCATATAAAGGTTGGCAACGCACTTGCGACAAACCCGGTATTGCTAGAGTCTATAAAGGGTGGTGATCACTTAACATCACGTGACCCACCTGTTTGTTTGCCTCCTATGACATAAAAAAAATATATATTGGTATATTAAAGAACCAGGTATTTTAAAATTCTTGTTCTTTTAACGTAGCCGGCTTTTGTACTAAGGTGTCGCAAAAAAGTCTAGTTACGTTAACTACAAATTTTTGTTTTTCGTTATCCTGGAGAACCCCTTGCGTTTTATGGGACAAAAAGTATCCTGGATGTAGCCTTGTAATATCAGTTATTACTGTGTTAACTTTCGTTAAGATTGGTTCTGTACTTTCATAGTAATACGGGTTTAGATTCTAGACTTTAATCCTTTATCCTGAAGAATCCTTTGAGTTTTATGAGACAAAAAGTATATTTGATGTAATCTCGTAATATTAGTTATCACTATGTCAAGTTTTGTCAAGATTGGTTCAGTACTTTCAGAGTGATGCGTGTGCATAGGGACAGACAGACAGACAGACAGACAAAAATTGTAAAAAGATTATTTTTGGCTTCTATATCGATAACATAGTCTACCCTGATTAAAATTTTCAAAAAATATTTAATGTACAGATTTCGACTTGTTACAGTTTTATTATAGTATAGATAAGTTATCGAAGGAAATTTCATGTTACGGATATCCGTAAAACAATTTACTAATAAACTTGGTAATTATACGAATTTGTAAAAGGCCAAATTTTGTACAAAATCACGAAATCACAAGTATAGTTTGTAAACCAAAAATATTGTATGTGAAATTCTTCAAAAACAAATTAATGTGATTGCATTTTTTCTAAATAAACAGAACGTTATTATAATATTTTTCCGAAACAATCCACTTAATGTTGTTCATATTTAAACAAAGTCAATGTTTCTTCATTATCCCATTTGGAATAGATAGGTATGTAAATTAATACTAGAGGGGGGTTTAAACGATACTTTGAACCCTCTGCGACACATTCTTTAATGTAAAGTGATGATTTTATATTTAATAGTTTTTTTTTTTAATTTATGGTATTTAAACAAAATTGTTGTATCTATTGTTTATTTTCCTTGTACACGACACAATTTTCATTTTCTGTCATGGTTCAAGTAGATTTTTAGTGAATCAAGTTAGAACGAATTTAGTGTTCTGCATTCCTGCATTCTTTTAGTTACATACACAATGATATTTATATAATATATAAATTCCACAAATTGTCCGTCTTTGTAATATATGTAAACATTATTTATTTTAGTTGCTAAACCGGCACAGTAAAATAGCTACAGACAACTGTACTGTACTGTTAACTAGCTACGGAGATAAACGTAGTACTTTAGCATAGGAAAATATGTGTTTGTTAAGCTTTCACGTTTTAATTAGTAAACCGATCATGAGATTTTGCACATAGATGGTCAGGGGTACATAAAAGGACATACCACATCCAAAAAAAGTAGTGTTCTCAGAGAATAGTTACAAATATACATTAAGGCGAGTGAAGTTGCGTGCAAAATCTAGTAATTTAGAAAGATATCATATACTCGTATCTTAATTATACACGGCGATAATGTATGTTATCAAATACAGATGAACTCGCCGGCGGCTACTATAGTAACTATTAAATAAGAAATCTTGCGAACTACGAAATCAGTGCGTTGCTTGCGCGATACGGTGACACACAAATATACATCACTGCTACAACACTACACGATCACCCCCACACACGTGCACGCCTACACGCTTACACATGAAAGTGGAAGGGTTTACTTTTTTTCCCTTATCGAACTGAAAAACTCTCAATTTTCCGATAATAAATATAAGGAAGAGTTGTTGAGGCGTGTATGGTTGGTACACAAATACGGTTCAACAATTCATACATATATGAATAGTTAGCTAGGCTAGCTAAGATAGGTCGCGATTTTGCATGCAACAGGCAACAGCCAAGCCGAGGTGTGCTGAAGATGAGTGCCTTAAGCGCTCGCCTTAGTAGTCCGGTGAAGCTGTTAAGACCTTGATGGGTCAATAGCGTAGTCATTTCGAGAAAAAAAAAACGAAATCAGCGAGGCTTGAACATTTGTACATAGGAAACCTATTGGAATTTTACATACAACTTTGAAATTTCTAAAACAAATACAGAACGTATACAATAGATATAATATATTAAAAAGCGTAATTTAATTTTGAACCGCGTACAATTTATCCGCAGGAAAAGAGGAAAACAAAAACAAGGCACGAGTCGAGCACCTTGTTGGTGCATTAATTTGAATAATTTCATGGTATTTTCGCGGCAAATCCATCATTTCCTCGCCGCTGCCTCTTGCAGATGGACTATTCTGATAGATAGGGGCCATTAGATTACACTTAAACATTGGGGCCAAATGAATCAAAGTTATATATAGTAAAAATTTTATTATATTTACTGAATATAACATTTATCCGGAAGTTATTGACTTTACTAGCGACAGGTTTTGGTATGAAGTAATTCAACGACGTTTTCGAACAAATATATATGCATATCTTGTCAACCAGAATTCTTTTTTATTTGCCGTTTGTACTGTATATTTAAGTCCTAATTCTTTATGAAAATAAAACGGAATAACTAAAATAAAAACAGTGTGTGTACTACTACTAGTACAAACAATGTTTTTGTTTTAGTTATTTCCTAGATTCTTACTTGAATCGTCAAGTAAGTTTCTTGCGATCATTTCAATGAACTACTAATATAGCCGTCTTGTCAGAACTTTCCAGGGAGTTTTAGTTTATAACAAGCCAGAGTCCGTGCTCCGAGGTATATTTTCTCATCCACTTCACTCAAGCACAATAAACAAATGATATTACTGAAAACATTGGGGTGTAAGGGGTGTCGAATAACATCATAAGACTTGAGACACCCAAGCCAACCTCACCTGCACGTGGTGCACTCTGCTGAATAATGAACGAGGCAATGGCGAAAGCGGGGTGGTAGGGTTTTACAGCCCGACTGGGTCGCAACCACCATGTATATGGCGAAAAAGCCCGTAATAGTGATTCGCTTCTACGGGTCGCGTTTCGGGATTAGCCTGTGCATATCCAGCTTATTACAGGCCGGCATGATAGTGGCGACCGGCGATGGACAGTGTGTCAATCGGTGGTCGCTATTATTTTTGGATTGTATTGTGCTTACCATCAGGCATAGTGCAATCATTTTGCCGTGCTACAATAAAAAAAAAAAAACAAAAAAACACCAGCAATATTACCAAATTTAGAACCAAATAACACGTCATTTTACATCACATTCCAAAATCCTGGCACAAACTCTTTTATTTTATTTACTTCTAGTTTGCTACAGAAAGCAAAGGAAATGTGAACATACAGCCATATTAACAATCAATATTTTAGGGATGAAACTTTGACCGAACCGTGAAGGTATATTGTAGGTAAGTTCCAGTTGATTTCGCAACAATATTTTCCCGGAACATCCATCATTTCTCTACGATAAACAAGGGCGGAGGAAAATGCGCTGAGTCTTTTATCGCACAACGATAATCATATTCAGTAACCTGAAATAGGAAGATGTATCCGTATTTATCATTATTAGTACATTAAGCTAAGAGAAATGTAATTATATATATGAATAATGTTAATAGATATTTTGTTGTATCATAGGAGTATCTTTATAGTCGACTAAGAATAGTTGTAGTAATATATTTGGAATGTAATGAGCTACAATTTAAGGCATAAAATATCGACCCTTTTATAAAAGGTGAATATTCGTCTATTCGTCTCAATTTTATGCATATTTTCGACACTGTTAATATTTTTTAGATTCTCGTATGCACTACCTTATGTGTCACTACATTAATTAATATTATTTATAACAGATTGTAGAACCAAGTAACTTTTTAATAATAATGAAAATAATAACACAACATACATATAAGTCATTGTAGACGCATATGCTTAAGGCGTGGCAACCAGCGAGCAATAGATTTGCAAACTAAAGAAAAAAAGAAAAGATGGAATTAAAGAAAAAAACATAACATGACACAATTGATTCTAAAACTCTTATCTAATATGTATTGTGTGTAGTGAGACACAAGCGGTAGTTCACAAACTGTTTTATTATCATATACCTACAACAATCATATATTTTTTAATTTTTATATTATGGATTTATGAAATTAACATCGTGCGAGATATGTTCACATTTTTTTAAAAATCAAGTAAATTAACTAATAATTGAATATATTCTTACATGAATAAATTGTATTCGCTCTGTTTGTTGTTATTATAAACAACAACAACAAGTACAGATTACAGTTATTATTATATCTAATACCTTTAAACGAGCAATTCTAGTAAATTTATATATCCAGGATCTCAGAAATAACGTCATCTATTTCCGTGAAACTTAGTATGTAGCTAGTTTCGGGGACGATAAATCGATCTAGCTAGATTTTATACATAGAAAACTTTTTAACTGAATTTTCAGGCAATGAAAAAATATTGCTAGAATATAAAGGTAAATTTCGCCTCCGCTATTAAAACAAAAATAGCTTAGGTGGAAATTGGTTGCTTAGAAAATCCGTCTAACATCAGTTCGAATCCGAATGACAGCAGAAGAGATATATTTTTTTAATTTTTTTTGTAGAAAAATGTTAATTTTAGAAGGAAAACCTAACAGTTTATTTTAATTTAAAAATGTTTTTTAAAGAACCGAGCTAGGCGCGGTCGCCCTTGTACTGGGTATTTATTTAACAATTTATTGTATCATATAGTTGACTAAAAAATTTTAAAAATGTTTCACTTGACCATAGATTAATTAGACATATAAATACTGACTAGTTATTTTTATTGTTATAGGTGTTTTTGGCGGCATTTCAGTCTGTCATGTAGTGGATTTTATATTTTATTGATAATCTTGTGTTACTTGACTCTATATTATGTAAAGTTGGTGGTTTTTTATATAATATTGTTAATTTATTGTGCATAAGTGAAGTGAATGAAAAATAATACCACGGACCATGAATTCTGGGATGCCCCAAAAATTCCCAGGAAAGTTGTAACAAAAGAACCACCATCTTGTTATTACTTTGAAATAATCACAAGACACTTTATTTAAATATCGGCCTCCTGACTTATCCCGTTATCGAAAATGTTCCGCAACCGACAGCATTTTTAATTAATTTACTTGTTAGATCTTCCAATTAAGTATACATATGTGGTAATTAGCAACTTGGTATTTAGCGCTATGTACTGAATTTAGATTTTGTAGAATTGAAGAATTTAGATCCATTTTAGTTGCTTTGATATTTACAGTTCAACAGAGTCTTAGAAGTTACCAAGTGTCTTCACACTAACAACTTTTTATGTTGCACGTAATTTTCTTCTTTTAATCTTTAAGATGCTGATGGAAGTAACATGCTGTGAACAGTAACTGTGATTTATAGTGAATGCTCAATATTTATTTTGTTTTATTTATTTATTTGTTACATTTTTTTATCGAAGCACGACATAGTGACTGCACTATGCCTGATGTTAAGCATAGTACAATCCAAAAACTTCGGCAACCACCGAGAGACAGATTATCCATCGCCGGTCGCCGCTGTCATGCCGGCCATAATGACGAAAGTCACCCGGTACTGGATATGCACAGGCTGATCCCGAAACGCGACGCGCAGAAGCGAGTCACTATGACAGGCTTTTTTGCCATATGCATGGTGGTTGCGACCCAGTCGGGCTGTAAAACCCTACCACCCCGCTTTCGCCATTGCCTCGTTCGTTATTCAGCAGGGTGCACCACGTGCAGGTGAGGTTGGCTTGGGTGTCTCAAGTCTTAAGATGTTACTCGACACTCCTTACACCCCAAAACATAATACTTTACAGCACATTTAACACATAATTAATATTAACATTTACAAACATGTAGTGCCAATTATAAAGTAATAATTAATACAATTTAATTTAGTATCTATATTCAATGGTAAAAGGTATGACTATGACTGGGATGGTAAGTGTTCTTGTGTAGTTCTGTGAATTTATATTTTAGTATATCTGATATGTTCCTGTTCGATACTCTATTTTACCAATATTATTTTGCTTTGGAGTTCAATTTCTAAAAATGTTCCGTTTATTCTCGAATAAATCAATATGATGGAACTTCGAGTCATACACATTAAACATCTCTGTAAAACAGACTTCTTAGCGTAATTGTGTTTGACTGGTTGTGGTGCAAACAACCGCGGGTTTCGAATCGTTTTCATGGGTATTTTAAAAGGAATCCTATTTAATATATAATGAACATATAATATAATTAACATATTATATAATTAATATATTTAATTGGATATAACTTATTACAATATTTTTCGAAATGGTTATAATGGTATAAATAAAGTATCAATTACTTATCCTCAGGATATAGACATTTGATTCTGTTTCTGTAATTCTGTACAGGATTGTTTTTTTAGCTATAAATATAGTATAAGGTTTAGCCAGCATTATCAATGTAAGCGCCCGAAAACTCCTCCTTATGACTTCATTAGAATACGTTGACTTTCCGATATACGAATATACCATAAGTGTGATATACGAATAAACCTTTCCCCAAAAATTCTATACGGTATTGAGATCCGTGCCAAAATATGTAAGGTAGTTTAAAAGGACTAAAATAAATAACACACAGACAGACATGAAAAGCCAAATTTGTTTTGTAATATTTATTAAGACAATAATCAACAATATAGAAAAGGAATAAAAAGGAAAATAAATATCATTGTGAAAAATATATACCAATAATATAATCCTACATCAAATTATCCGAAGATGTATCGAAAAAAGTTTGCTTAGAAAAATTTTGAGATCATATAATTTCATCACTATTAAAAATAGATTCTTAAATAAATTAATAGACAAAATCAATTAAGCACATGTAAGATTGTAAGAGTGAAAAATATTTCAGTAAGGCTGCTCCGTGGCGCTCTCAGTTAGCGTCCCCCGCGCATACATTAGAGGCAGTTTGTTTTGAAACATTAACATTTTTATTACTAAACTGAGAGAGATCTTAATGTTCCACGGGAGAACTCTTGATAACGGCATCGCGACTTTTATTACTATTATGTAGTCGGCAAAGAGAGTAAACGTTATGGAGTTATTTATACATAAATAGTTTTGATAAATTAGATACGAATCTCTATATACTAATAGGCAGAGATAAGTAACTTCAGTCTCTTTTTATTATTTATTTGTCAACCTATTTTCGCTTTTCCTCTATTTAGTGGCTATTTCCAAGTTTTAGTGTTACGCATAGATTACATTATATAGTTATTTCATACCATGAATAATTCGTAGCCTTCCGACGTCTTTAATCTAAAAGTGTTTATCATTTAGAAAAAAAAAAATACATTTTAAATAATCTGTTTAACTTGAAAAACACATCAAGTTAAACAGATTGCGTACTGGTCACCGGCGGTGTGCACAGTTTAAATACCAGTGCGGGTGAGTTGACTCGGCACGTAGTAGATATCCAATCCATAGCACACATCATAGAACGATGCCCACTAAGGAAATATAATGGTTCCCCTGATGACCTGATCGTTCTTACTGACGATGCTCTAAAATGGCTGAAAGCATTAAACCTTCAATTATAGTAGTACAATTCAACTGTTACTCCATTTTAGCCATACGATTAAATAAATAAAAATAGATATTTTAAATAATATAAGGAATGTATCTCAAGTATAGATGCCAAATCATACATTTACTTGACGATAGATCTTCAAGTTGTGGGTGGTAGCTATCCAGGTCAATATCCAGAGAAAGCCTTAATTAAATAAAATAAGATAGCGATTTCATTGCACGGTTTGAACCTACATTCATCGACGTGATGTTTGAACATGCTACCAATAAGTAATTAATTACCACTTAAAAAAATCTTTGATCACGCCCGCACTAAGCAACTTCAGCCCTCGTTGCAAAGAAAATTTTGTTTCATTCTTTTATGAATTGAGAAAGACAGAGTACTATGGCATAAAGTTTATACCCGTAAAAGTAAATTACTAAAATATTCACAAAGGGCTTTCTTTCTCTCTCTCGCATATTTTACTTGAGCGAGCCAGAATGGAAATGTCCACGAAATTAAGTTTGGAAACCGTTTAAGTCCAAAAATCACGTTACCGAGTTAAAATCTTCACGCATACATTAAACGAGGTGTGAGCAGGGACTAAAACAAAATCATTATTCAAATCCCTTGAATAATGTTTTCATGAATTGAGACAGAGTTACGTGAGTCGTTTTTGAATTTTAATACGATGGCTCTAACAAGTTTCCAGTCAAAGGAGATCGGTTGAAGTTTGTACTGCTGAGCTGGCGAGCGAAGAGGACGTTTGTTTGAAAACGATAATAGGGTGCAAAGTATCAAAGAGTTAGAGGGAGTAGGCCGCCCAAAAATAGTCGAGTTTTATCGAAAAAGGCCGAAGCATGACTATATACGTCAACGGTTGTCATGTCATGCGAATCACTTGCGCAGTCGGCTTCTTGTGCAACGTTGACGTATTGAAGTGAAAGTTCTAATGGCACGGCAGGGACAAATTTGCGTTACGTGTAACGCATTAAACGAGGTATTTGTGTTTGTGTAGATGTATGTATAAGTGTCTGTTAGTATACTAATAGTTTACCAAAATCAAAAAAATAAATATTATTACTACGAGGCTTCATATAGTATAGTTTATCAGCATTCTCATGTATATGATTTAATACATATAAGTCAAAGAAATTTCACTTCCCTAACATGTACACACTGATACACGCACTGTTTATTTATACAGAATTTATTTTTATTGGAATATTATTAATTGATAAGTAGTTGTCAATATACGTAGGTAGGTATATTATTAAAGGCAATAACGTCAATAATATTTATTTATTTACTCATCTATTGCTATAATAACTACTTCTTGCAAAATTTGGCTCAGCGGTTTGGAATAAAAATGGGAATAAATTAAATCTAATACTATGGCAGCCTGTTGGTATATACTTACTTATAACGCGTCATAATCAAATATTAGACCATTCACCATGTGGCTCTAGTTGCACTTAGGTTATATGAGCTAAAAGAATCCGTAATAGTTGTTAAGATGTCCTCTCGACTATAGTGTTAACACGTCGGCGTTCAGTCCCGATCAAAGCGCGTCGTCAAAGGACAGCCGTGTCCTCCGCCGGACTCTGTTCCTAATTAGTACACTTCACGCTCAAGAGATGACACGTTCCCTCAACTTCCACTCGAAACCTTAGCGCAAACGAGTCAGGATTACCAATATCATTAATTAACGGACGGCCTTAATACATGTTTCTTTAAGGTTGTAAAATTAAAACGCAGTATGCGATGATTGGAAAGGAATGCATTAATTGATTTGATATCTTTGCGCTACGAACAAAGTCATGCAATTATTTAGACTCCTATAAAAGGATTACGACATGAGCCGACGAACTATAAAAAGATAAAATATTTAACTTAAATTATGTATAAAAGACAGTCGTTTTATTGGATATAACCTTAACTTGGTAACGCAGACGACAAAAATCTTCTACAATATAAAATATGCATTTACATAAAAACAGCTGCATTGACTTTGGTGAAATGTTTACAGTCAAATAGAAAACTTTACTAAAGAGGGTAAGCAGCTACAATTACACTACTAAATCGTACTAGCAGGATCATAGAAGTTAGTTAATATCAAAATTATATTAACAAATCCACTTTCACGACAACAAAGTTGCAGTTATATTGGTTACTGATACTTTTGTATTTAGTGACTTACTTTAGTACCAACAGAAAATAAAATATGAAATAGACAATATTAAGCGTAATACTATGAAAACAGTACTTATTTTGTATAATGACTTTGTCTGATTGACAAACAATGACTAGGGTGATATAACACAATAGTGAACAACAAAGACACACTGGTTCAGGGAATCGAAGATATGTATTAAGAAGTAGTTGTATAATGATTATCGCATAAGCTATACTGATCGTCGGTCGGCTACATTCGCTGGTCACTCGGTCATTACGTCCCTTAGTCTATGAAATATTTATGACGGCTCCCATAATAACGCCGGCGACGATATCATTATACTTTGTGATGGGGGGTGTCGGGCGGGGTGGAATATCTGAACGCTCCTTAACATTGCAAAGTCGCAATCCTACCGTATACACCAACTTTCAAAGAATCAGGTAAACATGTTTCTTCGTACGTCCGAGTCCGCAGTGTTTCAATTGTGCCGGATACTGCGAGGGATTTGTGCGCAGACTCGACGATAGCCCATATCAAATTGTTAATTAAGTGAATACGAATTGCAGATGAGGTACAGAGTTTTGAAGTTGAATACGTAAAAAGGCCTTTTTGAGCGATCACATGCATTGTCGGAGCTGTTGGCGACCGGCTCGCGTTACTCCAGTGTGGGGAGGTGAGCCTATAACGTATTTCGTCCCACCATCCACCAGAAGTTTGCCTGTTCATAAATAAACGCGAACGGTATTCAACAGCCCTTGGTGCTGTATGCATAACGAATTTGAAGGAGGCAAACTTGGAGGCTCTGCTGACTGGGATGGAGTATAAAATTCAGTAACAACGTGGTTTAGGTTTTCATTCGACGGCTCGCTGCCGTGGACGACATAGCTCCTTTCTAATTAGTTATGTGACAGTCAATTGATATTTTTTTAATCTATGCTAATTTGTTGCATAATCTGTGCGCGATAATGGTTACTTCTTGGTGTTCCGCTAGTGCGAGCTATACAGCCTGTTTATACAAAGTGTTTTATGCAAATAAGTTTTAAAAGTTGAGTGTAAATTATTATGTGTTCTTACTGTTGGCGCGATGTAGCGGAGTGGACGTAATGGCGAGATTCTTGTCCGCCATCTTGTGGATTCTGTGGAACGTGTGAGTACAACCACCAGACGGCGTGCGTGTCGCATTTTTGTAACAATAATATGGCCGCCTAAGTACGGCTGTTTTGAATATTTTAGCATTGAATCTACACAAATTGATACATTGAATACTTTTCGAGATTCTTATATTATTTTTGTGAGTTTTCTGTTTTGTTTATTTGCAAATAATATTTATGGTGCAGTACATTTATTTTGTATCAATATTTTGTTAAACTTTTTTAGGTTCATGTGTGCTACCACATTGAATATATAGTTTAGACAAAAGCATGATTTAGAATAGCGATCATCTTTCTAGTACATTGTAGTGAATTTGGCGTACTTACCGTACTAAACGTCAACGTTTTTTCTATATTTACTGTTGTATATATGTATATTTTTAAATTTGTAAGTTATAATAACCAATAGTAATAGACAATGTTCTATAACTGTCATACGTTTTCAACGACATATTTGCTTCGATGAAAACTTAAAACTGCACTGTATCTAATGGAAAATACAAAACAATCCAATAACTAACTTGAAACGTGGTAAATTAAAAGAGACTGATGGATTTATAACTATCTCTTTGTATGCTTAATCAGTTTTTAGATTAACTGTGATTTAATAAAATAATATTTGCAACTAATCAGATTGAGAGGTTATAAAATATACGTTTTTATTATATACTATATCGTATTTCGTTATCGTCAAGTCTATAGCAATGCAATCCCTGGCACTCTGTCAGCCAGTGAGGTGTCATGACGTCACTCGCATAGGTGCCTGCGAGCTCGTTGACATGTCATTTTCCACGCGGCTGCATCAGGTTATTTGGATATGCGAATTTAGGGTTAAGCAGTGCTAAGATATATTTTGCAGCTGATTCTACCGTTTGTTAAAAGGTTTGTATGGTAAACCAATAGCAAATATAATATGGTGAATCTTCAATTGTGACGTATGCAATCTGATAGGTTCGCTGTGGTTTTCTATTGAATTCTGTTTGTTTTTTATAAGGCAATGTTCTTAGTGAGGCGAGATTGAAGCACTATTTTTCTACACATGTCGAGCTGTTATGATTTCTGAAATGTAGGTTTCTTTAGTTTAGGTTGTATTTCCAAAGAAGCTTCGTATAATCACTTCACGAGTTCACAGGGTCATGGGTAATCAAGAAGGCGCCTAGTCTAGGCACATACTAATCCAGTTGGTAATGCTCGGTTGTGAGTCGTACTCGCCTAAGGCGTTTGATTGGTGAGTGCACGTTCGACAAAATCTCACGGCTGTCAATCTACAGGCTGATTTCTTAACAACTTCATGATACAATTTTCTAGTAGAGTTTTTAGTGGGATCTTGGAATGTCATGTAGTGGATTATTTTCATAATCTTTTGTTATTTGGGTTTATATTATGTAATATTGGTTGTATTTTACGTAATTTAGTAACGCTCAAGCGAAGTGGATGGGAAATACGAAGCATGGATTTTCACATAAACTCCCCGGAGAGCTCTAACTGGATGGCCAGTTACTAGTAAGCTTATTGAAATAATCGCAACAAACTTGTAACATCATTACATATTCGACAACGGCAGTAATAATCTACTATAAAATTGGTTGCCAAAAATAAAATAATATAAAATAATTTAATTATCATAAGATCTGTATAGTAAGAATATAAATTTATCGATTCTATACTTTTAAGATTAAAAAAATAATGTTACAGGTATCTTTGAATAAGTAATAAGATATATTTCAATCATTTTTAGAAATTTCTGTTTGTCTGTATGTCTGTTTATTTGGACATACATTACTGCTAAAGTATTGTGTTCATGATATAACCTAAAGCATACCCTCGAGTAACATTTAGTCTTAGTTTCCTATCTGCTATCCGTTTAGTGAATTATATTTATAATGTTTAAACGTTATTTCAGATTGAATTAAATATTCCAATAAAAGTAACAGGCATCCTATATATCGACTGTTTGGTAAACTCGTGAGCACAAAGGGACTGTTTGCACAGTGCGCGCGATTATCTGTAGCTATCGGTAGATCACGAAGCTCGCCATACCGCGCCGCCACACCGCGATCTGCTGCCGTATTTACGAGTATTGTGAGGCACAGTGCTATGAAAATATTTTAATGTGAAAAACAAAAACTATGCAAATTTGCAAAATACATTAAGAAGGATATTTATTAATGACAATAATTTAATCACAAGAATAACTGAAAAATAATTAAACATTTATGAATAGATACGTATTTATAAAGAATAACATTTATAAAAAAAAACATTTCATGAATTAGTGTTTACACGCGTGAAACTTCTTTGGCTTTTATGTATTAAATTATATATGTATATATGATAATAGTTATAATCTATACCATACGAAGTCTCGTAGTGTAAATAGTTGACTATACATTTACTCATTTTCGTGTACTAATAGACATAGATAGATATTCAGACATGCTTACACATACCCACAAATATATACTTATCTTAAGTTTAACGAACAACGAAAATGTTTCATAAGAAGTGTCTCTTTAACAAGGAAGTTTGTGCGTATGGAGTTATGCTTGTTGGCATTGGACGTGAAAACTATTGAACGTGTTTTAAGGATATTTAACAATATTATAAAATTTACATTGGAATAACACAGAGGCTAATTTATACAGATATTGTTTGAATTAACTAAAATATAAAGATAAATTTCGATTACGTATGAAACATCCGGTCATAAGAGAGCTATCTCAGCGAGTACTTAAAACAGTTAGGACTATACAAAGATAATATATAATAATATAATTTATAAACATATAAATGCAGGCGACGTCACAGGCGGCTGCTAGTACAAACATATAGTTCAAAAACATCAACAGCATTTTAAATTAACGCGTAGTTATACTTTTTTATTAGAACAAGATAAAAGGGACTGTGCCTGACGAGAATTACAGTGCAATCCAAAGACAACGATGACCATGCTTTTATGACAGATTATAAGCCTCTGAACAGTTTCAATAAACTTATGAGTAATTCCTATTAATATGAAATGTAATATAGGAGACAAATGGAAACGCAGATCTCAGGATAGGATAACACTATGACAAAGAAAAAGCAAAAAAAAAAAATAATCAACATTTTCATTATAGCAAGTATAAAGTCATAGAATTACAAAGCGATAAATTCTAAAAAATAAAAAAAGAATGTGGTGTCCTGGGACACCAGGTAGGAACGAAGTTCCTTCGGCTAATGTAAAAAAAAATCAAATTATCAATTAAAATAACAAAATATATCTCTTTTTTTTTGACAACATAAAATTACATAGAAATAGAAATAATTACAAAAAAGGAGAAAGGGAAAGGTATTATACACTACTCGCTTGTGTATACGACTGTCGCGCCTGCGCACTTCTCATCTAACTGTTTTATTCCACGCACTTTTCGTTACGGTTTTACTATCACATTTTTTTCACTTCGGTCGCGCAGCAAAATCCTTTTTTTTTTCGAAAAGACTACGCTATTGACCCAGCAAGGTCTTAACAGCTTCACCGGACTACTAAGGCGAGTGCTTAAGGCACTCAGCCGATTTTATTTTGGCAACCAGCTCAAGGGTTCACGGTACACCTCGGCTTGGCTGATGCCTGTTGCATGAAAAATCGCGATCTTAGCTAACCTAGCTAAGTATTCATATATGTATGAGTTGTTGAAACTTATATGTGTACCAAGCATACACGCCTCAACAACTCCTCCATATATTTATTATCGGAATATTGAGAGTTTTTCAGTTCGATAATGTTTCATGTGTAAGCGTGTAGGCGTGCACGTGTGTGGGGGTGATCGTGTAGTATTGTAGCGGTGATGTATATTTGTGTGTCACCGTATCGCGCAAGCAACGCAGTCAAGGGCTCCCTACCGAGGGATCGAACCTAGGCTTGAGCCGCTGCCGTGGGAGGCCTAATCGGGTGAGCAAAATCCCTATCTCCTCCAAGCCTGCCGTAAGGAACTTCGTTCCAATAATCGAACCACTGTGCATTAAGTCGTGCAAGATCTCTTCAATTTATGTTAGACAAAGAAAATTCAATCATTGTCTAATAACGTATGTGTACTACGTTCTTAATTTAATTGAAGTATAACCAGTAGAAATTCTTGTACGTCATAGTATTTTATCGTATTTGTCTTGTTAAAAGTGAACAAAATTATATACAGTAATATTTTATTTAGTTAGTATTCAAAATTTTATTCTATATACTTCTTAACTATCTATTGCTCGCGGCTTCGTTCGTGTTGTCTAGGGAACACTACTTTTTTTTGGAATGAAGGTATCTTACGTCATTTGTTGAACTGTAGCCAACATGTATGGATTTTTTTATTTTAATTGGTTTAGTAATTAGCCCTGAAAGCGTAAGAAATAAGCAAACTAACATTCGTATTTTAAATACAGTGTAATGTAACAAACTATAATGGTATTCTAAAACCTGTGTGGATAATATAATTATAATTTTCAAAGAGAATCATAGCTCCCTGTATCGGTGGATTTTGAAAAACAGAGACACTAACAGACAGAGAGATGCAGAGATATTATCTTTTTATATGTAAAGAAACATAAAATATGTTATTCTTTTATTTACAACATTAAAACAGTTATTTCTCCAAAAATGAGTCGACAAATAATTATAAAATGTGTAACGCGCCATTATTTTAATGTGATACAAGCTACCCCCGTGCTTTGTCGACGAAAAACCTAATAAATTCAGGTTGAGCGAGTACCCCCGGTAACGTTTTGTACTTTTTAACAGCGACGCAGTTAAGGAAACCGCATTTTTATTCAAAATAACCACTTAGTAAATAAAATATGTGTATATCTAAAACAAAGAACAGGAACTGGGTGGAGATTGTCCTTTTTACTGAATTCCCGGGGCACTCGCTTTTATCCTTTTGTGTTTCTTTTTTAATACGCAATGCTTCAGCTGGGTCCGGGGACTAGCGTACACGACTGGCCAATATTAAATACTCTGGCGTTTTAACTTTGATATATATTTTCAATACTTAAATTTAATATATAGTGCCTGAACGAGGGAGTTTCATTCGGTTGGTTACCACAATAATTGTATTTTTTTCTATATATAATATAAGTCGAACATGTTTGTGTGTCACATAGCACCATTTTATAAAATGTTGAGGTTATAAGTATGTAATTATCCTTTGACAATAATGAAAGTAAAACTAAAATTTACACGACGGCGTCGCACTATAAGATAAAATACATATATAGGTATAATGTGTTTTAAGCCGTAGTTAAGTAAGTTGGAAAAAATACCGCCTCTTGAGAGCTGCAGGCACTTCAGATTAACAATGTTAGATATAAAAAAGTATCGTGTATTCGTCTGTTTGTATTTTTAATCTAAATTAATTATATGGATACTAATGAAATTACATACACTGGAAGTATATTTCGTTTTCCAATTGATATAATATAAAAATACCAACAATAATTTTAAATTTCTTCAAAAAATTAACAATCAAATTTTTGTTAACTCACTCTATATTATTATTTTTTTATAAACATCGAATGTATAAGTCTTTTTTAAGTTTATTTATAAATCTTCCAAAATTGATGGCCTTCTAGACATTTCCTCACTGCTTCAGCTGCATTTTTTTTTAATTTTACAAAAAGGTACAATTAAAGATAGCAGACTGAAATGAATAGCTATTAATATATTAGAAATCTGAAATACAATTGTAAATTCTACACAATATTATAAATTTTAACAGTTAGCGTAGTGTGACGACATACAATACAATATTATCAAACATATATATATATATATAAGTTGACATTTGTGATTGAGATACGATATGTCTCGATCTATCTTAAAGTCTTTTAGGCTGTCGTTAAATATGTCTTTGAGAAAATAAGATTTATTATAATATTTACACATTCGAAATTACTGCTGGAACTAAACTGAAATTGTTATTAACTGCTGGTAAATTAAATACCTAATTGATGTACTCGTACTGAATGAGCAGATGATTACTAAATTATATTTCCTCAAGCTAAGATCGCTACCAAAGGTATCATTAATTAATTTGTGAAGCACGCAAAGATCGGCTATAGATTTTCGTTGGTCAAGACTTTTAAGATTGAATTTTTGAAGTCAAGCTTTGTGCTCTGTAATTCTATTTATGATATCAAGTTTACTTCACAGTATTCTTAGAGAACAACAAGATGGACTGACTCAATCTTGTTTATATGAGTTTTATAGAACGGGGACCATACAGGTTGTAGAATATTTTAGGATACTACGGAATCACAGAAATATAAAAATAATCAATGAATTGGCAGATTTAAGTAGACTGGTACGACCAGGTGTAATAAATTCGAGTATTTTATTGGCTTTGCTTATGATATAATCTAAATTTATTAATGAATTTACAAATGATAATGCCATACATTATCTTCATATAATTCCAAGGGTTTAGACAGTGCTCGCCGAGATCAGATAGTAGCATTCTTTAAACTTACTTGACACGTCATATTTTGACCAATTAAGAAACATGATTAACAAACAAACAACAAAATCTGTTGAATATTTTTTTATTGAATAAATCCCATATATAATTGGGTCATCTTTACAGATAGTGTATTATCTAATACAAACAAATAAATATAAATGAAAATACGACTTATTTGAACCTCAAGTGTAAGAAGCGACTGATGGGAATGGTACCGAAAAATGTTTGGTTGTTGAGAAATTAACATTTGTGTGGTCCCCAGTACAGACCGGGAAATTTATTTAGAACTCTTTAATTTGTTAGAATTTTTAAGTTCCTTTTTCATTGTGGATAATGAAATCCATTCAATAATATACCTTTATGCTGATCAACTTTATCTTATAAGAAAACATTCGCGTGAAATGTGAAAGGAATACATCGATGAGCGATCAGTGAACAAAGGCATATAGTAAAAAACCTTGCAATCTACCTTGATGTGCTATACCTGGTTTTAAAAAAATAAAATCAGGCGCACTGAATTAAGTACTATCTTTCGTCTCCGTTCAGGGCGCATTCCACTGTTTAGCTTTTTATATTTAATAAAAGTTAAGTCGGCAAAGCAAATTGTGACATATGCAATATTGTAGAAGACGTGTATCACATAATGATAGAATGTATTCGTAACCAAGCCCGAAGACTAGCACTCGAAAATTAAATCAATGACTCATTAAGATCAGTGGGTTTATTTAATGCCATCCTTGCTTTCCCGACATCCGGATTAGGATTAAAAACTGGCAAATTATTGCCTATGTACTTAGTATATTTTGTTGGTAATCATTGGGGTGACATGGTCAATTTGTGACCAAACCCCAATTACAAATAAAAAGAAAAAAGATAATGAAATAAGAAGGTTTATGCTTCTAACCTTTTCTGTACCTTTGAAATTCGATTAATTTTGACGAAAACCACTTGAAATACATATAAATAAAAAAAATAAGTTTGCCACCACTACTTTTTTTTTTCGAACTGACTACGCTATTGACCTAGCAAGGTCTTAACAGCTTCATGAACTACTAAGGCGAGCGCTTAAGGCACTCAGCCGATTTTATTTGGGCAACTAGCTCAAGGGTGCACGGCACACCTCGGCTTGGCTGTTGCCTGTTGCATGCAAACTCGCGACCTAACTTAGCTAACCTAGCTAACTATTCATATATGTTTGAGTTGTTGAGACGCATATGTGTACTAAACATACACGCCTCAACAACCCCTCCATATATTTTTTATCGGAAAATTAGAGTTTTTTTCAGTTTGATAAGGAAAAAAAATAAAACCCTTCCACTGCCATGTGTAATCGTGTAGCGTGCACGTGTGTGGGGGTGATCGTGTAGTGTTGTAGCAGTTATGTTTTGTGTCACTGTATCGCGTGAGCAGCGCACTCAAGGGCTCCACACCGAGGGAACGGACCTAGGCTTGAGTTGCTGCCGAGGGGGGCCTAATCTGGTGTGCGGGAGCGAAATTAACCCACAGACCACGGCGGCGTGATCTGTGGTTACGCGGGCGCGGTCGTGAACACGCTCTGTTTGGAGAGACAGGCTGGTACTGATCGTTTGCTGCCGTTATTTTATCAGGAGGATCTGTAAAAATATGTCGCGGGCGTCTTTTGAAGCGAGCAGCGTTAGGTACGGTTTCGTATTTTGCAGCGGGTACCACTAATGGACTGGGATGATTCGCGGCTTTTTCGAAGTAACTACTAGTAAGGGATTTAATGTAATCCCAGATAAAAGGCATCTCCAGATACTTGTGAACATCCTTATTCCGGACGTACTATGGGGCACCGGTAACTTTACGTAGAAAGCGGTTCTGGAGAACCTATAACTTTTGAAAATTATCTTTCGACATATGTGCAACATATCTTATATATTATTAATATACCTTTCGACATATGTACCACCACTACAACTATATCATTACATATTGACAAGAGGCCAAGAAGAGGTCAAGAATTGTCAGGAACAAATATATATATACCTACATAGAATGTTGCTTTTCACGTCTGTGTGATTTTGGTTTTACTAAGTTACAGAAAGGTTTTAAGATAATTTCATTCAACACTTCTACGAGTAATAGTATGGCGTCAAAATAATGTTGTTACATTGAGTACCTAACATGTAAACAGGAGTTCATAGTTCCCTTTATCTCTTAAGTCAATATTATATACTAGTAATTGTTCCGTACGCGTTTATTGCAACGAATTATATTCGTCTTATAATTTTATTTTTTTACGTCTTGTTAAGATTTTAAGAAAGTTACTAAGTTAATCTTTCACACTAAAACTACTCAATAGATTTTAATTACATTTTACAGCAATATAGTTTAGACATTAGAATAAAACGTAGACTCCAATTTATACATTTAACTGGATAAAATGTGAAGATATTTCTCAAAAAACTAGGAAACAATCTGAAGTTATGTCGGCTTGTGTTGCGTTAACTAATAAAATTACAAGAAAATAATGTATGGTGTCATTATTCGAAAACAAAGTTGTGGATTGCTGCCTAGTACTTTATGATTTCTAACAGGATTAGTAATAACTTTTATAGTATATCTATTATGGAATAATATACCTCAAAGTAATATTTATTACAACACATGAAATGGGGAATTAATATAAACTTCATATGTAGAAAAGTTCATTAATATCTGTATTCTTATTTTTTTATTAAGTCCAAATAGTAGTAGAAGTTGAAGATTTACTACATAAAAATTAAAGACGATAAAAAAAAAACCATGTGGCATTTAGTAATCTCCTGCCAAAGTGATGCCCCGTCGCCACCGAACTACCAGGAAGCATTCTGATAGAAAGAGCTAGAACATTCTATCCATTATAGTATTTAATGGAGATTTATTTTACGAGTCTTATGCTCCTGATGAGAGGCTATAGGATTACATGAACGTCAACACATCAACAGATGAAACTACAAATTTATTAACATAAATACTACTTCATTCTAGTATTGTTTAAATATGTGTTTACACACATGAGTCATCACATTTCAAAATGAACTAAATCCAATATTACTCGTTCATGTATCATGTTTTTTTTTTAATTTCCAGTTTTTATACACTGAAAACGAAACTCAAAATTTACCATTTAAGGTTTTTAGTTTTTTTTTTGTGACTTTTATGTTTTACAAGTACAAAATTTAAAGATCTTGAAAATAACGTAAAATATTAGGAACGACTAAAACTGGATTTAGGACATTTTTAATTATAATGACTCACATATTTTCGTTATATATATGTATATAAATATAGCATTTTTTCGACGTACTAATATCTGTCTATGAGATAATTATGTACTTAATCATACTGATTAACGTGAAAAAAAAATTAAGAAAAGAATATAGTTCCAAATGTGATATTTAAGTCAGGTAACCATTTGATATTTTGTTCAAACGCGTAACCTGTAAGGTAGATAAAAAAATCGAATAACAAACACATAATCGTAGACTAAGTTATTAGCTGTGTACTAAGTTACTTATATAGAGTATATGTTAGCCACAAAGTAATTGCCTCCATCGAAATATTCGTGGAAAAACTTGTTTTCACAAATGGTTTTCGCTCCTCCCTGCGTGGGTGGGCGTGGTCGTACCACGCCCCCGCCCCGCCCAAACGGAAAACTGTCTACCTCGGTATTTTTCTGGGGTAGCTTACGTAACTCGGGTGGTGGGTGGACATTTGTCTTTCGGGATGGGATTATTAAATTTAAGCGAACGGCCATCCAAAATGGCGGTGCGATTTATATGCCCACTGTAGGTATATAAAGACTTTATGTAGAAACAGTATAATATCTTCTTATGTTAGGTTACTGGAAACGTTGAGGTAAAATGTACGAATAGTGGTGATACGACAGTTTACGGTCCATGAACCATAACTCAATATAATAAACGAGAAAGTATGCACGTAAGTATGCACATATTTAATGCATTTAGAAAATTGTGTCGATAAAACAGCAACTGAAAATTCGTCATCAAATGACTACTAACGGTATCAAAAGTGATTATAAATAATCAAATCTTGCGGGCTCTTCTGATGGCTATAACCAATATCTCTTCTTCTTCCTACCCTTATCCTACATTAGCAGAGTCGGTACAACATGTTTGTTATCACGTATATTGAACTCTTTAATTTTATCTCGACAAAAATAATATAAAGAGACGCATGAACTTAAACTACATTATCAAACTAGTTTTTATACTACCGTCATTGACCATAATTCTTTTTAGATTTATTGAGTAAATATTCACATATCGAGTTATTATTTTCTTGTAGGTACTTAGATTTATATAGCAGTTTTCGAAAATAATATTGATAATTACATAAAATTATATTAAAAAGGAAAAAACCAATATCTAGGATTTGAAACAAAAAAAACTTAAAAATACACTTTCATGATATAATTTTGTCTGCTACGTTATCGTTAGCTTCAATACTTACTAAAATACTATACATAATCCTTAAAAAAATAACAATATAGAAATTTCTATAATAATTTTATATAGGGTATTTTAAAAACAGTCACATTATAGCGTTCATAATTTCGAACTAAATGACGCAACTAAATTTTTTTTAACAAACAACATTTTATTAAAATTAAATATTTTCATTTGTAAACCTGATTAATATTACACGGTAAAAATTAATATATTATATATATTCATATAATTATATGATATGAAAACAAATATTGTATCCGGATAAGATGCAAAGATATTTTTCTATTTAAATATTTATACATCAATTAGGGTTAAATATTTTAATAAAATTGTAATGAAAATCATCATTCAAATCCGCACTGATTCGCTTAATTACTATTATCATGAGTAGAAAATATCATACGAGAGGTGAATAACACGCACGAAGTAAGCACGATAAATAAGAATTTGATTGAAAAAAAATTACACAGAATAACTTTTGTTTGACATACAAATAAATAATATTATCCTGTGATTTATTCAAATAACAGCATGTTTATTTTAGTTTGTCTTTACAAATGCTTAAATTTTCAAATAGACATATCGATGACACAGAATTAATACACGTATATACTGCATTAAATTCAAAGACGTCTTATAAAGCTTATAAACATAAAACAAACAGCTTTTTTATTGAATTGAATTCTATATTTTGGATAACGTATAAGATTAAAACTATATGTTTTAATTTGTAATCTTAATGAATATTATAAGACCAAAGTAATTCATCATCATCAGCTTGTAAGAGACCCACTGCAGGGTCATAGGCCTCTTCTCGAAGGAAGGTATGTGCGTAATCACCACGCCAGCCCACGACGTATTGGCGATTTCAAACTCTGACAAATCCACAGTTCTATATTTTTCCTACATACAGTAGTACTACAAGAACATTTCTCAGGTTCAGGTTTCCTCAAGATGTTTTCCTTCACCGTCAGCCAATAGTGTTACCAGTTTAAATTAATAAATGTACGGGAATTCCGAAAAACCCGTTGGTAGATGCGGACATCGAAATAATATTCCACCGGTCAACTAGGCCACCACGACGACCAAAGGAATTAATATGCTTAATTGAATAAGGTACTAGAATCTTTCCATAGAATACATTATCTAAGTGATAGTTAAACTCAGAAATTGAAAACGTTTCTTTGCCCATGAATGTATTGATTATTCAAGTGTGTTATAATTATTAGTGAACGGTTTCTCCTCAACTGCTATATATTCATATAGACGAGTACTTTATCGAGTATTTATTGTACTTTGTGAATAAACTTAGAGATCCTCGTCAAGCTAGAACAACTTTATTTCTGATAATTGTCCGATAAAATAGCATCTTGTAGTTGAAAATATATACAGATAATAGTGTAAATTTGTCAAAGTAAAAAAAAAAACGTTTATCTATTATAGCAATACGAATAGTATTGTTGATAGAAAATCTTGACTTGATAAGGTATTTAATTCATAGGATAAAGTTTTTTGTTTATCGGGAAACAGATCAATAAAACGAATAATTTGTATTGTAAACAAAATTATAGTTATGCTGTTATTCATTTATGAACACATTAAAAAGGGTATAAAAGGCCATTGACACGTCAACTCGTCCACTCGCCAGCGAAGTAGAACGTAAGTAACGTATAATATTATAATCATATCCGCCATCTTGTGTAATTTTTTTATCCGCCATTTTGTGTTTGTGTATGTCGTAGTGGCATCGTTTTTTTTTTTCATGTAATCTAAAATTCTGAATCATTTTGTAAATCAATGCACACTAAACTTTATCAGATTTTTTTATTATCCGCCATTTTATGGCATCGTGTTTTTTCATGTAATCTAAAATGTTGAATCATTATGTAAAATAATGAACATTTAAATTTATCTGAAGTGCGTTAAAAATCATTGAGTGAATTTGTGTAATATATAAAATATAGAAATTACGTGAATTTGTGTAATATAAAAAATATAAAAATTACATTTGTTTAATCCTTCCTAGTAAATTATATTTTAATTTGTGGAAATTAAAAATAATAATTCGGTAATTTATTTTCATTTACAGTACGCCAGAGTTCTGCCGGCGCGACCCGCCACTGCCACGTCAGTAACTAGTTTGCCCTACTCATATTAATACGAATTGTTTTCTATCCTATACAACCTTCGTTTTTCTTTTCAGTTTTATTTTCTGTTGAATTAATAATAATGATCATTTTACCAATACAGCAAAACATGCTGGCGGTGGCGGGTCAGCGCAGCGCGGCGAGTGCAGCGGCCGCCCGCGTCCTGGAGACGTGCTGCGGCCGCTCCTGCTGGCCAGCACGCCTGCCGTGGCTCCAGAGATGAGCCGCGATCACGGATATACGTGCTACAGTAAGTATTACCTATACCCATGTATCATACAATCGGCACTAAAGTTACGGGATGTGGTCTTAAGCAAGCGCATATTTAGCCATCGTTTTCCTAAAACGTTGCATCCTTTGTTTCAGATCACTACATAAATTGGGAATTACTACTACTTGCTACTACTATTATTGTACTACTCCACTGTAAATTGGTGAAAGACTTGTTTACCAGTTCACAGAAATGTCTTACTATTACCGTAACTACTGTAAATTGGTGAAAGACTTATTTGCCAGTTCACAGAAATGACATACTATTACCGTAACCAGACTTGTGATGATGAGTTTGTTCCACTGCATCTAATGTGTCCTTGGGCTGAAGGAGAGAAGACGTTACCGGCTATTCCGTATTGTGGTTTGTTCTGCTTGTCCACGATAATAAATTAAGATTTTAATTTTAAGTTCCATTACTTCATTACACTTTATTTTTACACATGTTTTAGATTATTCTCTATCATAAGTCAGCAATTCCACTGGTATATACAGAGTGTTTTTGATTTTAAGGGTTTTTCATATATGGGTTTTTTTTATTGTATTACATTTTAGCTTTAAGGTCATCATTTAGTTTCGTTTTAGTTTTAAGGTGTTCATTTATAAATTTGTGTATATTTTATAATAACTGTCAG
The DNA here is from genome assembly GCA_014332785.1 of Antheraea mylitta. Classification (NCBI taxonomy): domain Eukaryota; kingdom Metazoa; phylum Arthropoda; class Insecta; order Lepidoptera; family Saturniidae; genus Antheraea; species Antheraea mylitta. The sequence goes on along the minus strand of JACEII010000026.1, from coordinate 5,631,499 downwards.
TTCGTGCATCATTTAGGTTTGTAATTAATTGTTCTCGCTACCAGGTAACAATATCTGTTTTGTTTTCTCGATAATTTTATAGTATATAAGCATTTTTTTTTGGTATATAAACTCTAGTTTTAGTTTTTTGATCGGTTCTTTTTCCCCAATGATAATTAGTCAAAAGGGTGTTCTTTTTCCCCAATGATAATTAGTCCAAAGGGTGTTTTTGAACAATTAGTAATATTTCTACATATTTTCATTCGTTGTTCTAGATTATAATCATCTTTTATAAACCGTCTTTGTCGTACTTTTTTTTTCCTAATAATGTAACTACAAAACCCTTTAAAGAAAAAGTGTTTTCAATAAATAAACTTTCGCATGCAACTCCTTTGTTTTATTCCAAAGTTCTTTACGAGTTGTTTTTTTTTTCTTTACGCTCACACAATTACATTACAATTTACATTATGCTATACTTACATGTATATCTGTGCTTGTAGTACTAGCTTCACAGTTCTTTCTATATTCCAATTCACAGAACTTAAGCAGATTTAACCTGTGTTCCAACCAATAATTAGTTGAAAGGTAATGTTATTAATATTACTGAAAACATATCTTACTAGACTGGCTAAGCCTAAAGAAGCAACTACCTCGCAAGTACAGCTTATAACTTCTTAAATTGTTGTAATTTTTTTTCCTCGAACTGACTACGCTATTGGCCTTACTAGGCCTTCACAGCTTCACCGGACTACTAAGAGGCGAGCGCTTAAGGCACTCAGCCGATTAAATTGTTGTAACCGTTTACGTAACCTATGAGTATTGCAAAAACTTATAGGTATATTTCCTATCCTACTTGTCAGATCTTTTGAAGCGTAGTGATAGGAACACCTATGGAAGCTAGTACCTACCGACAGATTGATATTTCGGTGTTTGCGTTTATTGTATTACTGCTTACCATCATCTGTCGCCATTATAAATGGAAAATCACTCGGACGGGCGGCCCAATTTATCTACTCTTATTAGTTGAACATATCTACGTCTGTCTGGCTTTTAGTGTTTTTTATAACGTTTAGAAGAAATTTAATGTAAGTAAAATGTTAACTCAACTAGGGTTTTACTAAACATAACTGTTAATAATTTGATTCATCGAAAGCGACGTCTGTAGAGCGATTATTTATTTTACTTAATTTGTGTGATAGATTAACACGATACTATTACATGGTTCGTGTGCGTTTGTATTTATTATTCAGCGGTGTAAACAAAGCAGAAGACAGGATTTCTTTATAACTTACCGTTGTCTTGAATGCCTATTTCGGAAATTACATAAATAATATATTTGTAGATTAAAACCTATGCTAATTGATTGAAAAAGGCTTTGCTTTGCGGAAATCCATAATTAAATATTATAGTGGACGCTACTTTGCACTTCCGCCTGCAATTGATTGACCACCACCACGTCTAACTACAACAAAAGGAAAATCAATTAATCAATATATATGTATTTCGTATATATTATATTTTGTATAATTAATATATCCGAAATATATATTCATTGATTAATTGATTTTCTTTTTGTTGTAGTTAGACGTAGTGGTGGTCAATCAATTCCTGGCGGAAGTGAAAGTACCGTCCACTATAATATTTAAAACCAATGCGATATTATAACATATGTTGATATAATTTTATAAAGATTAGTTAAGTAGTTATTGTGTGAAAAAGTCACATATTTTCTCGTTTATATTATTAATTAAAAAATAATATTAATACATATTTGTGTGTACAATATACATGTACAATTAATTAGCTTTGATATGTACTGTAAACAATTTAAATAAAGAGTATTCATGTGCACGAAACTGAATTGAAAATTTTAGTCGTATATTAGTTTTTTTCTTTCAACGGAATTCGATAGCAAATGACAAGGTAGCTTTAGCAGCGTTAGTTAGCAAATAACAATCTTGATTGTTACTGCAATTCATATTGTTGTTGTTTTAGTCCCCTGACCTTGCTACCGCTTTCAATACCGGAATAATACAAATGTACACATGCACGATCACATCTCTGTACGTATAACAGGATAAACATCAGTGTATATAAGCTTGTCTTCCTTTCCCTCGATATTTATATTTTGTGAAGGTATGCACATTCGTTCGATTTTTTTAAAGCAAGAAGTTTTTCTAAGCCCTCCTGCCATACTACCTTTAAGTTATCAATCCGTCGCCTAGCAACTATAAATATGTTCCGGACAACTGGTTTTTTTTTCGATCTGACTACGCTATTGACCCAGCAAGGTCTTAACAGCCTCACCGGACTACATATTCCGGCAACTACACTTGAGAGCCAGTCTCCTCTATGTTTAGCGTGGTTATCATCGTTATTTAACGTCAGGTGATATTGTCATAAAACAATAAAACTCTTTTTATCGTAAACTAAGTAAGATTATGACATTTCCGCTCGATATTTTGGCCCAACATTCTAAACAACAAATAACCTATAAGATAATAATCAAAGTTATCGCTTCATCTACAGTTCCTCATTCCTCTTCAAATATTTACCGGATATAACAAATGATTATTATAAACTACTGTATCACCTTTTTAATTTTTTACTACTACTTTAATTTTTTACTACCATACTGCCAATGTCAACAATTCACTTAAAAGGTATTAGAGGATAATAAAATTGGACTTGATTTACTTGATTTCCAGAATAACCTGCCTTGTTCTTATACATTACCCCCTGATGTATCATAGTTGTTAATGCCTCAGGAGATGTTACACTTCGAATAACCATTGACTCCTTTGTGAATTTGCAACTGGGAATTAGGTTTTCATCAGATGAATCTATAACAACGAATGTCAATTATTTGTGTTGGAGATTATATGATATAAATTTATTTTCTGATTCAAGTAAAAAGTAAACAAAAGCATTTTACGAAAGCTTTAATATTGTCGCTAAGTGGCGCGCTCGACTCACTTTGATCCCGTCATATTGACTCGAGCCTGCATCTCATTTACCCGGAACACACGACTCGATTTATTTTATACACATTAAGATATATACTAGCTTCGTCCACGAGTCCTCTCGCTTGAAATACAAAACTATTGTTAACGTGTTTTCTTTAATAAAACATTACAACATGAAATAGTTTAGTAATTTTTATTCTAAACAATAGTGTGCTAGACTACATAGTTTTTTTTTTTGGTTTTAGGTAACATTACAACAATATAGGTATACCTACATACATTATATACATACATTTATTAAGTAATACAACAAATATATACCAAAACCTCGTCAGAAAATACATTAATGATTACAAGAAAGTAGCATATTGTTTCCGTAATACAATAATTGAGCTGAGTTCCTTCATATAATCGAACTTTTTTTGTCCTTTAAAATGCAAAACACTTTATTTAGTTTGAACGTTAAAAAGGTACTTATGTGGTTATAAACTGTTTAAGAAACAAAATGACATATGCATTTATTAGATTGGTCGATACATCTTTCCGACGTCGATCAGAAATCTTCCTTGCCATGAAAAGGCCAGGGAGAATAATTAAGTTTTCGGTTAAAAACAATAGCATTTTTTTACAGATATTTCTCATTAAATATGTAATAGTTATTATTTTTGAACATTTATTTTTTTTATTTTACGAAATTGTTTACATTTTAAGAATAATAATATTAGTCATGGAAAGTATAAAAAAGCTTGAATTACTGAAAAATTAGCCTAGATTAGTACGTAGATCTTGCGGTACGTATTGTTTTAACAGAAAAATAAATCTTTTCTTCTCACGTTTCTCTAACAATAGAAGTTTTTAGAGAGTCTCAAAAAAAAATTTTACGGTCGTCTGACATACATGAATATAAACTGGAAGACCGTATCGGCTGCTTGAGATCACCTTGTGTGAAACGATCTCAATTTTGTAGCAGGAAGCGTCCCTTGGTGTCCCTCGGAAATATTTAAATGAAGATCATCTGTTACTTTGTGAGGTTTTTGCTCACGACGCGCCATCTTGTACTCAGCTCTAACTAGAGTATATTCTAGAACACTCTAATTTACATATGGATTGTAAAAAAAAACATTATAGTTCCATATAGATTAGAACTGATTAGTAAAGAAAACTTTTATATATTTAGTAACCAAACGTCTTGGTTGAAGATGTGACAAAGTTATAGGAATTAAGACATCTATTTTCTACTTTACAGAGTTTAGTGTTAAATTACGTTGTGAACTACGATGGTAATTACATAAAACCTAGAGGACTGGCCTTTAGGTGAAGCTGCCAGAACGCGCGCTAACTATATACTGATTCATTGGCTAAAAAGTACTTCCACTTTTACCCAAGTGTTAGATATATAATTACATATTTATACTTTTCTATTATATATTTCTTAAATATTTATACATTATAAGAAGTGTATATCGTCCTATTTGCTGCCATAACGAAACCAGAAGGCTATCCGCATTGTCATGTTCTATACCAGTGCTTATGAACTGATCGCTGTATCAGCCAGCACAGTGGTTAGACGCAATAACCAAACGTCACTCGAGTTCCTTGAAAAGGCAAATGATATTCGGACCTCAAAGCGCCAAATCAAGCTCTCCTACGGCAGTATACTCGTACTTGTGCCTTGAGAAATCAATCATGTTAACGTATCTAGAAGATGTGTATGTGCCCAATATTTAAGATCAAACTCAGCCTTATATATTTTAAGTAATTGCAAATCATATAACCAAAAACTGAATCCCAAATTGATCACTGTATAATACAGATAACGAAAAACACATATTTACGTAGTTATTTCACGAAAGCGTGGTAAAAATAATACATTTTTATATGACATCGCTCTCAGGTAATCTATTAGCGAAACGCATTAGCATGTATATCATATTAGACATTTACAAATACTGTTACAAAGTCGTTCATAAATTGAAATGAGATGGTGAATTAAAAAATAAATCAAAAGAGGATTTTCGCGACACGTAACCGACGTCCAAATTGGAAAAATTTACCGGGCGACAGGAGAGAATGTTTGTTTCCATAATCCTACTTCTTGTGACTCATAGGTACTTGTTGTTGTAATTTAAAATATTTCCAGGAGATTGCGCCTAAAAGTAAGCAAGTAATCAATTAATTATGTATTACTAAATACTCATGTATTACTCTAATTATTATATATTACTAGCAAATAATAACAATAATTTACAAATTGTGTAATTCAAGCCGTTAGTAACCGACTTGGTGCAGACGAAGTTGCGTGGGTCACCAAAAAAAGTAATTTAGGCAATTTTAATTTATACTACCTATTAACCGTGGCTTCGCCCACAGTGCTTTCTCCAAAACGGTAAGATCTATTTTCACGGGACTTTCACTGGTAGATAGTAACCCTTATAAAAAGTAATTGAGGTTATTCTATTTTATACCAGCCGTTACCCGCGACTTTGTCTGCATTAGCGAGATTTCAAATCATTCTTTATTTTTAATTCGAGATATAATTATCAGCTTATTATTTGCAATTCGGCATTACAGTTATTAGTAACTTTGAAGAAGTCTCAATAAGATCTTAAACCATAAACGTATTACGTAGAGAGTCCCAGAATAAAAATTCTTAAAGCACAGATAAGCGTTTTTTGTTTTCTATAGTCATAAATCTTAATTATTATAGCAATGTATATTAAATGTATATCTTTATAATAATGTTTTAAATTATTGTTTGATTAGTGTGTAATACAGAGTAAGTAAGTATTGAGATAGTTATATAGTAGGTTAAGGTTCCAGATATGTTGCAGATGATAAGCCTCATTTACATTGTTAGTATTTACATATCTAATGTATACGTTTCATGTTACTTTAAGTGACGAGCGTGTCGTACTTACAATTGTTTTAAGGAACATTTCTATAATTGTACATGGTCTCACAATTTTATATTTCTTTAATACTATTTTTAAAAATTAGGTTGATTGTGAACGAATTTCAGAATCTCACCTTTTCTAATGTCCGCTTCACGGGAATTGCCTCACAGTCATAACCCCACATGTAAGTTTTCGTCAAAACTAGTCATATGTACCCAAACACAAGATAACTGCTGTAAGTCGTTGAGGAGTTCCATTCCAATTTCTTCATTTTCATGATCAAATAAGGATTGATTAAATGATATTCTTATCACTACAACAGGTTGTTCTAAGTTGTCATTAAAATTAGCTTATGGGGAAGTTCATTTACTCATATAAGCTTTATTTATTCCTTTATTTTCAACCCTTAGGGTATTGGATTTTTTTTTAATTTGAAGAACACCATTCCCTGTTATAGGTGTTTCAAATAAAATTGTTAAAATCGGTTTCAAATACACGAAAATACGTAGACACTAACTTGGTGAAAAACAAGTTGTAGGGTTTATGAGACCTACAGGTTGGCTGGTAGGCTACGTGCCTT
>JACEII010000026.1:5602188-5625070 GCA_014332785.1 Antheraea mylitta | reverse complement strand
CGTCGGTCCCGTCAGTTAGGCTTGTGATTTTACATTATTAAAGCAACCTAACCAACAAGGAGTACCGAATACTGAACACAAGTAAACAATATTTCACCCTCTTAGGGGTTGAATATTTTATTCAAATTTATATGCAACCATCTCTGAGTCAAATCAAAAAAAAAAGAATCATTAAAATCGGTTCATAATTGACGGAGACATCGATTAACATACATTAAAAAAAATACAACCGAACATAGAACCTCCTCCTTTTTCGAAGTCGGTTATAAATGCGTGCGGAGCTGCGGGTAAAGCTAGTTATTAATATAAACGAGAAAGTATGTGACTCTTTCACACAATAACTATATAACTGATTTTTATAAAATTATATCGACATATGTTTAACATCGCATAGGTTTTAATCTACAAATATATTTCCTATGTAATTTTTCCGAAATAGGTATTCAATACATACCATTCAATACAACGGTGAGTTATAAAGAAATCCTGTCTTCTGCTTTGTTTACACCGCTGAATAATAAATACAAACGCACACGAACCATGTAATAGTAGTGTTAATCTATAACACAAATTAAGTAAAATAAATAATCGCTCTACAGACGTCGCTTTTGATGAATCAAATTATTAATGGGTCACCACGCAACTTCGTCTGCGCCAAATCTGTTACTAACGGCTTGGATTACAAAATTTGTAAATTACCTGCATCCAAACTTACATAAAAAATACAGACATAATTAGATTATATATTAACAAAGCCACGGTTAACAGCTAATCTAAATTAAATTACTTGTTATGATATTTGCTATCTGTTGGTGAAATTTCCGTTAAAATCGGTCCAGCCGTTTCGGAGATTACCCGGAACAAACAGACAGACAGACCGGCAAAAATTTTAAACATTGTATTTTTGTTATCAGAGGCGTGTATACTTTCATACCCAATTCTGACTTTTTTTTATTTTGATATTACATATAGACACTTCATTTTTATTATATGTATAGAATAGATAACACAATGCTTGTCGTGAATGACTTGCGCATGTATGGATGAAAGTTCGGTGAGACGGACATAGCGCCATCTGTCATTCAACAACACAAATAATATCGCTCTATTCGTCAGAAACACGATCGATAGTCAAAAGATATGGACATTGTTCATAAAAAAAAAAAAAAAAAACAAAAATCGTGTTTCAAAATTGGAAGGGTGGAGTAAAGGGAATCAAAATTTGGGGTTGTAAGTATTTCTTGAAGCCAAATTAAGAAAAATACAAAAACGTTTGTCAAAAAAAAATTTTTTTTTCTGGGTATGGACACCCTAATTACCTAGCCATATGGAATATATTTTACGAGCTATACTCATACCTACAACATTTACATAAAAAAAATCATAACAATCACTCGAGCCGTTTCGGAGGAGTTAACCCAGAAACACTCGTGACATGATATTTTTATACATTAGAACAATTACTCAATCATTATATTATTTTTTATATTGCCTCGTTCGTTATTCAGCAGGGTGCACCACTTGCAGGTGAGGTTGGCTTGGGTGTCTCAAGTCTTAAGATGTTACTCGACACTCCTTACACCCCAAATGTGTATTTCTTTTGTTATGAGCGAGTTGGCACACATTTGTCTTCTTTTGTTAGGCTTATTCCTTATTTTTAGGCTTATTCTATTTCCATGTAATGTATTTTTTAATAAATAGATATTACTTATCTGCGATTATACTACCGAAACCAGTATAAACCGTGATACAATGGAAATGTATTTCTGACAAGATAATAAGAATGTTCCCGTTGATATTAAAGCGTGGCGGCAGTGAGTCGCTCCGCCCTCGCGCTTGGCGCAGACACCCTGTAATACAAACCTCATTTAAATATACATGATCAAATTGAAAGAATTACGTTCGCGGGTTACGAAAGTACCTTTATATTGAAATTAAATACAGAAAAAAAATCATTCGTAAACCGACATATTCATGTAAAAATTCGTTGATATAAGGAATTGACTGGCCGCTACCACGTCTGACCGAAACAAAAAACGTTTGATTTTATTTGCGCGAGGTGTATATGAAAAAGTTAAATCAGAAACTAATAACAGAAAGGGCGAAATATTAATAACTAAATAGAAAAAAGGAATTAAAAACGAGTCCTTGGTTGACGGTTGAACTTTACATAAGTTGACACTGTAAAAAATTCTAAAATAAAAAAGAAATAACTAATTGAGATATGTCGCAGATTAACGTGTATTGTCCTCAATCGATTACACGTGTTTTGCTCCTTCATGGAGCATCTTTAGATTGAAGATCTCCTGAATTCCACAAGAAAGTGCAAATGACTGAGATCTAGTATTAGAACATAAAAAATCTAAATAATTCTTTCGAATATTTAGATTCCTAGACTTGTGTGAGATTTCATACATATTTATTTTTTGTAAATATGAGTTATTATCAGCACAGATAAAGGTGGGTTCAGAATACTTTAGTATAAAATACGACTGTTCCGTATGAAGTCGACCTGCGACCAGGCGACTGAGCTGCGCGGCATGATATTTAATTAACAAAAACAATCATAGTTTGGTTGTTCTCGGTAATTTTCGTCATTCACCGGTTGGCTTCCTCGCCTTATACTCCTGATACCCCGCCGTACGCCACTAGGCCCACTGTATGTAAATCTGTAACAAATGTATCAATTTGAAATTTGAGTCAATCCATATAATAGTGGTCTTATCAACTCAAAAACGAGATAGGTTATCTCTTAAACGATAATCGCTTAGCAACATTTTTTGTTGAAGCCTTTAACCATAAATTCACTAGATTTTGAAAGAGAATGTAACTGAAGACGGAAATACATAAGGGTCAGAGAGAACTCTTACGTGCAGCTATTGGAATAATACACCTACGGGTGTTCGCTGGTAGATTTGCCGCTTCAGACTTGCCAGATAGAAATTACGATAATCCACGTCTGCTATGGTCTCACCACAATAATTCTTTTTACTAAAAGTACAAGCTTACTGTAGAGTTTAATTCCATACTGCTCGACGAAGTATTCAAGCCAGCTAACATTTGAAGCGATTCCAGTTCAATGGTGTAACATGTTCGAAAATCGTATCAGTCGCTGAGATTGGAATCCATACAACGAGCTGGAGTTTTCGGTATAGGAACACATCGTGATGAAATTATAACATGTGGTTTGAACCTTTTCTCTTAACTCCACTAGCAAATTGAGTTGCACCTGAAAGTTAATTCTCTCTAGGCTAAGCAAATCATCATCTTGATCCACGTAGTTATCCACAGTTTGAGGCTGATGCTAGTCACGTCCTCAAGAAGTGTACCTCTCATTCCCTTGCACGTACTCTCCAGGTGCTAATGAAGAGTAACAATTTTATATCTGCTGCACTGTTCCACACAAATTGAACCTCACAGCGATAAATTGAGTAATCAGTCAATCGACAATAATAAATTATGGATAAAAACCAATAAACAAATAAAGGTTACAATAAAAGTATACCAGGTACCGAAGGAGATACTTAATTCGAAATTTGTTGAGATCGAAATTTGTATATCATAGATATCTGTAATGTATGTAAGAGAAATGAAAAAATAATGTACATATAAACAATTCGAAAAGTCTGAAACCAAGAGCTATCAAAGAAAATAATCCTAGTAACGTAGGAGAATGGTTTGACAAAGTCGAGCACCGCCCACATCGTACCGCCCGCCCAGCACGCGCCACGCCCAGCCATCTTGTCCAGCTCCCCAGTTTACGTCCATCGCGCAAAGACATTATTGATTTCAGGCGAGGACACTTTTATACTAAATTGGATTTTCTTCGTAGCTTTAAGTGGTGGGATGGAAAAGCTTTTAGGGAATTGCTTTTAGAAGTTAAGTTGTAAGTTACCTTTTTATACGAGACAGATGAAATCGAACATCTTTTCTTATACAAAAGGTTTTAATAAGCCTATCGCACGTAACTCATAACTGAAATTCCATACAATGAAATTAATTTCCATAAAAATTAATATCTATTGATAACTAAACTTAGATGGAGTTATTACAAAAAAGTTAAATACGTATTGAATACTTGCTTTAAAAAAGTTTGGGTACTTTCATATTAAATATACCGTGCTCACCGACAGAATACTAAGAAAATATCTATTTTGCTATAACTTAAGTATTAGAGAAAATATTAAGAACAATAAATAATTATAATTGCATTCGAAATCGCGGTCGTAGCAAATAATCTATAATTACATCTACACGTATAAATAAAATAGTAGTGTCTACCGTATGTCCGAGCTAATCCTACGTACCGTTGTAATTGTACGTTTTCCCCTATAGTCCAAGATTCTAGAGCGATTACACAAAACATGTTTTTAAATATATGAAACCTTAGATCCTGAGCAGTATTTCATGTACTTAGAACGCTTTCGGAAACAGCGCATGCATAAAGCAAGAAAGAGTCCTTGCGCTCAGAGTAACTGACTATTTTTCGCATCTGGGAGTTGTTTGATCATTACAATCTATCTATCTGGGTGATTAAATATAATTTTGTAATAGTTACCGGAATGACATATTTAAAATCAAGCATTTAAATGTTAGTAATGTTCATTAATTATTTTCTTCGCTTCAAAGCGTCTGGTAGAAGTTGTAGCCAGCGGGCAGTGTCTGGGGATATTGTATACTACTTCATTATTCTATAAAACATCTTGCCATTTCAATTAAGGTAAAGTGACTTATTTTTACTCATCTGTATATTCGTCATAGACTGAACTCTGCGAGTTCGCAAGGGTTATAAGTAAATGAAACACTACTCAGAATGTAAGGTTTCATATATTTAAAAATAAGGTGTATCTAATTGATCTGGAATCTGAATCTACTGTGAGATAATCAAGCTAGAAAGCAATCGTTAAATGAGTTGCGTAAACTACGTAGTGCCTATTAATTAACACGTTAACGAAGCCGTGAGTACCAATTTGAGTACCGATTATATATAACGCAGACTTACTATAGTCTTCTCCAATCAAAACTAAATGGTATTAATAAAAGGCTAAATAACAATGTATTCAAGTGGATAATTATTAATATTGTATCCGTCTACATAGCTTTCAAATTGTACGTCACTTTCTTATTAAAACATACCTATACATATATATAAACTCTCACAGACTTCTTTGTAGATCTATAAAAGGGAAATAAATCATACATTGTTTTGTAATATCTGAACAGGATTAGGCAGCGTTTTCAATGAAAATTCCCAGATGGCTGGACTGTTTCTCACATTTCCAACAATTATCGTTGTATTTCATCTAATTTATACAAAATCTCGAGTAATGATATATCTAACCCTTCCTAATAAATCACTTTATCGAGTGATGAAAACAACATGAAAATCCGCTGAGCAGTTTTAGAGTTTATTGTGAACAGACAGACGGCAGAGGATATTTATTTTTGATATGTATGATGACGTAAATTACTGATTTTTTAAATATTGCTACCAGCTGACTTACGACTTCTGTGTTAAATATTCATACATATCTACCCTTACGATTTATTGCCTGTAGTTGTAGTTTATATGATAATTTCATAAACGTGTATTATTTTTCTTTGAAGAAGTACAAAGTAGCGTCCACTATAATATTCGTGTATTATTTGTGGCACATTTTCATCTATAGATTTTATTTATGTACTCCCATAGCATTAACTATGTGCATGATATCGATACGATAAATTGCTAAGTACTATAAGTAATAAATATGTTAAAAGATACCTCGTACCACAAAAATAATAACAAGAGTGAGTCTAAAGTCACAAAAAAGGGACTCCTGAATAATTTTAAAAATTCATTAGATAAGGAGATATTGATCAAGTTAGGGCGACAGTATGTATAATGTATTTGATCGACTATATTATAACGTTGTATCAATCAATCCGTCAGTCATTCAATGTGATCATTTGTTCTTCTCACGTTAGGTACAAAACTTTAAAAAAACATAATCATTTAAAACACTAACAAAAACTCGTAGAGTTCGAATAAAATTAACATTTCCTGTATATGAATTTCAAATTTCGTTTTTATAAGGAATTTTTTTAACAAATTTCTGACAATATGTCAAGTCAATCTGTTGCCATTTTCTACCTCAAAAATATCAAATAATCGAAATATTTGATGTCCGTTTATACGTTTTCAATGCGCAGTTACATTACCTAGTACAGAATAAGACCAGTGATTTGTTTATTTCTTAAAATTCCCAGTAATATTATGAATCTCTAATACTAATTATTTTCTTTCTAAAATCTATCTATTCAGCTTATGATATTATACAATATTAACTGTTTTTTTCTGACAATACTAATATAAACTTTGTAACTTGGTTTTCGTTGATTGCCGCGTGGTTAGTTTCCTATAGAGCGGGGATCTAGAAATTATTTTTCTTCTTTGTTATTACAATTCTATAAAATATTTTTTTTAACAATTACTTCATACGTTTGAAAATGTTCCCAATATCGGTAAACAACGCTACGAGATATCTCTGTAAATCCTAACTATAATTACAATCTGTGGGGATGTTTAAATGGTTCAAATGATTTCACGTAAAACTACTCCGCCGATTTTGGTGAAACTGTACAGTGACATTGCTTGTACATAAGAATAACACATAAACTATAATTTATACATATATTGTTTTAAACAGTCAAAATATAACAGCAAATGTCATATAAGTTGAAAAAAATCATATCCGTATTGAATACCTCCTCCATAGTTAAACGAGTTCATTTCTGTATTTATTATTAAGAAGTAAATGTATTATTTGTGATATGTTTGACGTATGGACTATTGTAAGAAAATTGTAATTTAATTTATTTTTCATTTATTCATGCCTTAAAAACCAATTTAAAAAATATTTTTGCAATATTCCGTTCTCTGAAACTTTTCTTTTCTATCAATTATACATTTTATTTGACTAAAATTATAGCTAACTCTAAATAACGATGTAGTCTAAGATGGTAAACAGGCTACGTGTATATAAAAATTTGCTCTCAATTCCAACTACAGGAATACGCTTATATAGGCTTGGTGATATATTTTCAACTTGAATTTTGCTAGCTAGCCCATAATTGGAAAATGCCTTATCACCTACGTATGGTTTCACTGTGATATTTTCTTTCACCAAGAAGCTTAGGTTCATTGTAAAATCAATTAATTTAACCATACACAAACGAAAAGCTATTCAAAACTTCATGCTACTAATTTTATTTATTACAATTCTGTGTAAATATTTTAAAGTATGTTCTCATTAACGAATATTAATTTTACAAAAGATTTATCAAGAATAAATGAATTCCATATGCTTTGATCGAAAAACATTGAAGGGTTCGATGAAAGAGACCGGTTAGGTTATATAGATAATACAACACAAATGATATGTACAAGTATGTTTTTATAAAGCTCTAAATAATTCTATAATAATAATCTTAATGTGGCTATCTTACCACAAGGGCAAACCGTTCAGAAACCTTTATGAAAGCAAAATGACGTGCGAACTACCCGAGCGATATTATCCATCAAATAGGGCCCTCAAAAATTACTTAGGGTCAGTTTATCCTCACAGGAACGATCGACCGTAGACATAAGGAGGCCGATCAAGATGGACCCCAAAGAAAAACAGTAGATTGGGAGCTTTCATCGACAAAGCGTGAGGTATCAAAAAAATACATCGGTCGGACTCTCCGCGCTTTATTAAGAATAAATTTAGGGCGGACTGAGAGGTCTGACGTGTGGGACAAGTCATAAAAATAACGTGTCAAATATGTCTTTGAAATGTAAACTTTTATATCAAGTCACAATCTAATTCTTTAGAATAAAAATGTACTTTTTTAAATTACCGATAAAAGAAACCAGTTTGTGGAATTATGTATGCTTCAGAAAGTATCGACATCTGATGTTATATAACATACTATATATAGTTATAAATTTTTCGACACTTGACATAATCGCATATCTTACTGCTGTTATGATAAAGCCCGTGTCAATTTTTAAAGGGATCACCCGGATGTCGAGATTTACGTGATTTGGTACCATATATTATATTATTAGTATTGTATAAAAAGTCTATTTATACTTGTTTATCATCAAAATCAAATTCAAAAATAATGTATTCAATTTAGGCCCTAGTAATGCAAATTCTTCAGCTTTATACTATTAACTATAGATAAAATGTACTAAAACTAAAACAATATTACACTGTAGCTGAAAGAAAGAAGAAATATATATTCTGTTTAGTAACATATGAAACATATATATTAAAAGGACATAATATTTTACGTTAAGATAAAGTTGGTCGGGTGAATTTAAGTGCTTACAATAAAAAGTACTATTAAAAGGAAATCTTAATGTATTATTATACAGTTATTAGGTACTCGCCAGCAGCTCCGCTACAGCTTGTGAGTGACGCCGCGACAGAGCGAGGTGCCTATCTCCAGACTAATGCATTTATGCATCAGGCGGGAGCGGACCGATCGATACAACGCGTAATTTCACAAAATATTGTGAGAAACCATCCTTTTGTATCTTACTATGTTGCTTTCTGTATATTTTTATTACTTTTTACATTCTTTGATATATGTATCAAGGTATATATGTAGGATACTACGCTAGGTAACGTTGTTTTTTTCAAACCTGCAAAATTATTGATGAAAATATATTATATTAAGTTTATTTTGTACTACTGTGTAATGATTTTCGATAATTATTGAAAGTATTTTAGTTTTTTCTAAACACGGTCACTATCATTAGAAACTAAATTCTTAGATTCTTCCTTCTCGAACCATATTGCCTCCATATAGAGTACGATCTTAATAAGTACTTTAGTAGTGTAAAAAATATAGGTATTGTGCATATAATAAACATATACCTCTATATAACTTCTACTTTAGTTAATTAAATTTTACTTTTGTATGTTTTGACATTTTACCAGTCATCTAATGTGGATCCTATCTGGATGGTAAGATACTAACTTAACCTAGGGAGAATCAAGTCTTTTTTTTTATTTTCGAACTGACTACGCTATTGACCCAGCAAGGTCTTAACAGCTTCACCGGACTACTAAGGCGAGCGCTTGCGGGACTCGGTCGATTTTATTTGGGCAACTAGCTCAAGGGTGCACGGCACATCTCGGCCTGGGCTTCTGCCAGACACGTGCAATTCGCAACCTATCTGAGCTGACCTAGGCTAATTTTTCATACATATATGAGTTGTTGGAGCATATATGTGTACCAATCATACATACCTCAACAATTCCTATATATATTTCGTATCGGATAATTTTCCAAACCATTTCAGTTCGATAAGGGAAAGAAACAAAACCCTTTCACTTTCATGTGTAGGCGTGTATGCGTGCACGTGCGTGGGGGTGATATATGTACTGTTGTTGCAGTGATGTAACGTTTCGTGTCACTGTATCGTGCGAGCAGCGCATTCAAGGGCTCCACGCCGAGAGAACGGACCTAGGCTTGAGCCGCTGCCGAGGGGTGCCTAATCTGGTGTGCGGGAGCGTAATTTACCCCCAGACCACGGCGGCGTGATCTGTGGATACGCGGGCGTGGGCGTGAGCACGCTCTGTTTGGAGAGACAGGCTGGTACTGATCGTTCACTGCCGTTATTTCATCAGGAGGGTCGATTAAAATATGTCGCGGATGTCTATAATAATGCGCAGCGTTCGGTACGGGTTCGTATTATGCGGCGAATACCACTAACGGACTGGGATGAGTCGCGGCTTTTTCAAAATAACTAATCGTAAGTGATTTTTTGTACGCCCAGATAGAAGGAATCTCTAGGTCTCTATGGAGATCGACTCTCCGGATGTACCACGGGGCACCCGTCACTTTACGTAAAACACGATTTTGGAGAACCTGCAGCTTATCAAAGTTATCTCTGGACATATGCGCAAAAAGGGGGCAGTCATCACGGGATGGATACACGTCTTATACAAAGTGAGAATCAAGTTTCTAATGTAACTGCCGGAACTTATCTACGAGTACTTGGTAACATATTTTAACTTGAGGATGTCGATAAGAAAGATCAATCCGATGCCCGTAGGTTCGAACCCCGGCATGTACCGAGGATTTTATTGGAATTCGCGTACATTTACTGATTTCAATAGGTAATACACTCGGCTGACGGTGATGGAAAACATCACGAGGAAATCTGAACATGCGAAATATTCTTATAGTATTACTATATGTGTGAATACATAAAACTCGATTTCTCCAAATTTGAAATCACCAATTCGTCGTGGTCTGATGTAGTGGTTATACTTATACCTTACTTCGAGAAGAAACCTATGTCCCTGCAGTAGGTCACTTAGAGGCTGATGATCGTGACGGTGTAGATAACCAGAAGGACATTAGCTAAGGCTCTACTGGCATGCTATAGTTTTATCACGATACTATGGATTTTTCACGTTTTATTTACACTACACTACAGCTAGACATGGTTTTCTAACACGTTACCACTAACACGCCATTAGTTTTAACCCCCTTATTTCCTTATTAAAGTCTCTTTACACGCCTCTTAATATTATACTCATCAATATGAAAATCGTTGTTACTCGAAGCAAAACTTTTGCATTTCTCTCGGAACAATAGACGTTGAAATAAATAAAAGAGTGCTGGAATAAAAGAAAGCGAATGCAAAAGTAAAACAGTGCGCCCTTAACAAGTAGCTCGGTAAATCCGATTTCCCCGGTATTTGAATAATTTCAGGGAGGCACTCGAAAAGTTCCGCGCTTTTGTTAGAGACATCCTCTCAGGTACAGGTGCTATACTCTCTCATAGATATACTTGTGTCAATTATGATAATATTTGTTCTATATTTATTTTAGTTTATTCTTGTCTATATATTTATATAATATTCTGCTAATACTAAAAATAAAGTGGGCTAAGAGGTCAGTTTAAAAAACATATTGATTGTAGCGATACTATCGGACTACGTAGAAATAGCTCGTACTTATTAGACTTATACGGTCTCATTACAAAAACAAAAACAGGGGTATAACACGAGTTTTACTGACCAGTGCCTAAAATTTTAAATCTAGTTGAAGCCGTGTTTAAAATACTTTATTAAAAAAACGTGTCCAAGCGGTCTCTAACTAACATCTGATTTCAGTTTTTTATGCAAGCAATATAAATAATGTCTATCGGAAAACAAGGGTAAGATACTCTTCTGTGAACAAACTTTTTATAAGTAAGAGTTCACTGCGTATATAACTTTTTTGTAATAACACGGATATTGTCTAAAGAATTCACGAATTTAGAAAACACTGTACACATATATATATACTAACTATTACCCGCGGCTTCGCACGCGTTTTATTAAATATATTAAATAAATTTAAAATTGTGATTACACATCTAGTGTAAATTGTAATAATACTATTTCAAAAATATTTGCATCACACGCACATCATCTACTGTAACGGGTAACGTGTACATTATGTATGTGAATACTAATAGTGTATCGAATGGGATGGGATTATGATCAGCCACATAACTGGAATTTTAAACTATATATCACCCTCAGTGCTCACACTATATAAGAAAATAATGAAAATATGAAGCTACACATTATCGAACAATATTAAATAAAACAGCTAATTAGTTACTTATTTGCCCGTAGAATTCCCGTTCAAATATTACTTGTAGTCCGGTGAAGCTGTTAAGCGTAGTCATTTCTAAGAAGAAAAAAAACATTCAAATAGGTCCAGTCGTTTCGGAGATTACCCGGAACAAATAAAAAAAACAGACATATCGACAGAGTTAAAAAAAATTTTCATGTTTGTAGGATCACAGATTTTATTCACCAAAAATAATTTATTTTAATATAAATTACACTCACTTTACTTTTATAATACGTAATATATCACAAATAATAAATTGGCAACAAAACGAATGTAGAATAGAGTTTTTTAAGAGTGTTTGGCGGGATTTCAGTCTGTCAGGTAGTGGATTTTATATTTTTTTCATAATATTGTGTTACATGATTCTATATCGTGTAGAAATTGGTTGCGTATTATAATATCGTTCGTTTATTTTGCATAAGTGAAATGAATGAAAAATAAAACCATGAAGCATTAATTCTATGGTCTTGAAGATTAAGAAGATAAAAAATTACGTTATATTATGTAGAGGATTCGGCGCTTATACCTTTACATTAACTTGGACATAGAAGAAAACTAATTATATTGACAACTTCAGAATTGGCTGTATGGATTAATTCCTTCGACTGTATTATTGGACGAATATTATTACTACTAAACTTTCTAAATAACAACACAAAATAAACTTAAGAAATGTTTGCGATATAAACGTAACACGTATAATTAAAAATCGAAAACAAAACTAACGTAGAATACACTTTTTTTATAGGAATACAAAATAAACCATGAAAATATTTTTGATAGAATGTTATCGCGTTACCATGGCAACGCGTATAATACTGACATTAACACGCACCGGAAGCTTCCAAAGTAGCCCGACTTTGAGACATTCTTCATTATTGCTCAGCTCCTTTTGGTTTTAACGTGATGATATGTAGCCTATAGCCATCCTCGATAAATGAGCTATCTAACACTAAAAGAAACTTTTAAATCGGATCTGTAGTTCTTGAGATCATAGCGTTCAACCAAACAAACAAACAAACAAACAAACAAACTCTTCAGCTTTATATATTAGTATAGATTATTTTTTTATATATACTGGCTTTTGCCTGCAGCTTCGCTCAAGTTAATATAGATTTAATAATTCCAAATCTCGGAGGGTATACTATATTCCCCGTGAACAGTAGCAAGTTTTTGTTTGTAAAATAACCCATAACTTTTTTTGTACTCATGACAACATGTATTCAACATTTTGTGCTCTTCTGTACAGTATTGACGATGTAGTAGCAACATCAATCAAACAAACTCACATTCACATTTACAATTTTATTTAGGATTTAATATAAATCCAAAATTGTTTGATTGATCAAAGACAACCAAGCACGACACAACTTAATAATTTATTTCTTAAAAAAGGTCTATTTTATTATAAGCCGCCATTCGATGGAGTTGCAAAAAATACAAAGTAAGTACGTAAATATTTAAACAGAATTGACCAGATGATAACAAACATATGAGAAGGTAAGGTAAAAACCCCAATTTCTGCAAATTACAATTATTCATCTCATCTAGAATAAATGATAATTAAACAATTAATAGTCGTTAAATTATTTGTTTAAAAAGGCACATTAATATTATTTAATAATTTTTCTATTTATAATAACAAAAATGCTTTAATTAATTAAATGTTTGTAAAGTATACAACAAAATTGTCGTAAATCACGTATTTTATATAAATAGTTTAATAAATCAAATAGAAAACTTAATAAACCTTGCCCGCATATAAAGGAACTTATCAACGTAATGGACTAACATTACGGTACCTGACAATATCTAAACTACAAAGGAAAACGCAATTCATTACCCTAAACCATAGCTTCTAAAAGTGAGTCAATTATCCCTACTATGTTTTCGCTGATACACTAATATTTTCTCAAGCGTTAGAAGTATTACATTTTTTCAATAGATTATACAATATATTACAGTATATTGCTATCTAAGTTTTGTTATATCTAAATAAAATTAACAAACGTATCATACAAATTGTATAATTGGCCATGAACTTATCTAAAAAAATATTGATTCGAGATACAATAATAAACTTATTTTCAGTAGATTTATTACTGTCATTTTCGAGTAGGTCTGTTGATGGACGTCTTGACTTGACGTCTGACTTACCAAGGAGTTTTTGTGGCAAGTCAGTGCTCCGTGATATTATTTCATATCCACTTCACTGGTCCACAACAATCAAACTATATCACGTAATACACCACCAATATTACAACATATAGAGCCAAATAACACAGGATTATGAGTAAAATATAAAGACCACTACATGACATTCCAAGATACCGTCAAAAACTCTCTTCAGTAACTTGAATTTGCTTATTAATTCTCATCATTCAAAAGAGATATTTCTTCGAATTTTCTTCTTCTTAAAATCGAGGTTAACAATCCTTACTAATAATTTTATAAATACGAATGTGGGTTTTCATTTTTTACGTTTTCAGCTTATAGAAGAAGAGCGAGTAAGTTTTAGAATCACTGGCTCGACCGTTCACACAATATTTGTGGGCTTATTGTTGAGATCGCTTACCCTAATTCATGTTTACGTTACTGAAAATATTACAACATTATAATCAAGCTAATGTTCAAAGCTATTAATATTAAAATGCTGCTTCAAAGATTAAGGTAATTTTTTTTATATATTATCATTAGAAAGCGAGTAATATGACTTTGACTGTGGTTCGGAAAACAAACCAGTAATCGTGAAAAACCGGCAAGAAACTCAATTTGTTCCTTTTCAACACAGATATTATTATGAATGAATGTACAGAGAAGATCGTCATTTCTAGACATAACCATCGTTTACATATTGATCTACCTTATAATACATCCTTTAAAGATCAAAACCCGCTTGATATGGTGCTTGAATTTATTATTTGGTAAAAATATATCTCTGTTGAGCCGGCTTATAATTCTCCCAACTGTTAAGTACACACTATATAATAGTAACAAATAGAAATAGTAAAAATACTGTAAAGTCGGGTACAGATTCCTACCATGTTGGTTACTGGATACGCACACATGGTAGCACCGGAACGCGACACATCTAGTATGTCTCTATAGCTGTGTAGGTGTTACAATGTATTGTAATTATGATCCAAAACCATTATGGCTATGTCCTATTACTTGGTATCGCCATATATTTTACAGGACTTATGGCATAGTGAATGCAGTATAGAAGTGTAAAGCATGTATGAATATTTTCCGATAAAGTCATCTCTATATTTATTTAATACTAGTTTTCGGCTTTTAGTTTCGTTTGGGCTATTGTTATGCATAATTTATGCAACCACAGCCGCCGACTGAATGTCAAAAACGAACAAAGCTAGATATTAGGGTGTGCCAAAAAAAACTTTTTTTTAGCTACCACGAAATTATCGTCCAAGATAACGAAGAAAAAATTCTGGTAAAGTTTGAGCTCTTAATATTAATTTTCAGAGGTGTGTCACATCGTGATTTTCGATTTCCCATTTAAATTACACGGGAATTTTTTTTTCGAATTTTGATGTATCTCAACGAGTTATTCAGCGGTAAAAGGAAATACATATTTTTTTTTAGGAAATTGAACGGCCTAAAAAAGAGGTCTGACATAATTTTTCACTAAGTCAACTCTGTTAAAAGTTGTTCGAGTTCACTCAATCTTTTTTGGAAAAGGGAACGATTTTTCATTTGAGCAGTCGATTTTTTTCTATTTTGAATTTTTTTGTAGACTTTTCCACTTAGAATGCAAACTTCTCGTAAGATTTTTTCTTGATTAAACAAATCATTTTTTTCGCCTCTTAGAAAACCAAATTTTGATTTACACCGAAACACGTATCTAATAAATCTGGCCAAAATAAAATTTCCCCTACATATTTTGCAAGTGACTCTGTTAACCCTAAAAGTTAGGGTAATAGGTCTAAAAAATATTTCTATCATTTATTTCACAAAACTAAGAAAGATAGTTGTTAGGCAAATGTTAGGCTAGATGTGCTAGGCAAAACATTCATTTATAAACTCTCCCAATGTAGATTTTAAGTTAAAGTTTAAAATGCCAAAATTTATTCTGTATACACTACCCAACTGTCAATTGTCACAAGAAAGGTACGTAATAAGAATCTGCAGGGAAAAAAATTCAAAAAAAACTATTCAAAATCTTATCCTTGAAAAAAGGTAAGAAGTATTAACTTGACTGAATATTATCATAATCAAGTGTCCATAATTTTTTAAAATTTAGTAAACAGCAAAAAGGTTTTTCTCAAATGAGTCTTAATGTATATATTAAGATAGCTTAAGTTTCTATAACCCACGAAATAATTTGGAAAATTGTAAAAATTAATATTTCATAGAAAATACGCAATACTAAATCGTCAACAGTTATAAATCTATACAAACATTTTTTTATCCTCGCACTTTGCGGTGATTTGTACCGTTTTATTGTGCTCGTCGCACAATCGGTGACGATCTGAACGATTTGCGTTGTCACCTTTATGGGCGATTATGTTTTCTTCAATACTTTACCTCGAACTACGAAATTGTGTGGATGTGACTATCTTTAGATCAAGGGGTACGGTGGGCGGTGTATGGAGTTATCAGCCGATGTATGTACAACTGAATAGTCATTTTACCGAACTAGATTATTATTGGAGTTTCCATAATGTCTGTATAGGTGTATTTTACCTTAAATTCGATTATTTATATTTTGCATTTATGTCTGAGTATTACTTAATTGTAATAGACGATTATTATCAAGACTTACTGGTCATTAATAAAACGTTTTTTTGTCTGTCTCGTAGTTTGTTATTTTCCAGTGATTTTAAGAAGATCGTTGAAAATTGTTACGATATGTAAATTATCATTAAATGTTTTAAATAATTTTAATGTCAAACCTATATTTAATTATTAGACTATCTGGATGGGTTTCCGCTACTGAGAGTATTAGAATAGTCAATAAAACTTTTAGAAATCATTAACCACACTGATATTCCAATAGAATATAATAAATAAGATAAAAATACATTGTGCGTAATAAAGGACGGAGAGCTGTGAGTAGTTGCTAGTTTATTAATATTAAATCATTTATTTATAGTAACTACAGCGTTTTTCTGATATTCTTAAATTCACAAAAAGTTGATTATAATTTTTAAACTGAAGAAAAACGAAAAGCAAGCTTAAATATGATTCGCATTAGTACGATATCAATAGATAGTAAGTAATGATACTTATATATACTACCGGCTCCTGCGGACATTGTCCTGTTTTGATGATTTAAAGAAATCCTAAAAGTCAACCGCAGCTCCACCTACTGGATCTAATTGTGAATCTAAACCATACTAGGATCCACTAGAACACGCACACAAAATTTCATCAAAATCGGTCCAGTCGTTTAGGAGTTAAGTGACATACACACGAAGAAATTTATATATAAATATATGCCTCAGATAATAGAACACATAATAATATATCCGTTACGTATCGTACTCATGCATTTTACTATATACACTGTATCGTTCGTTCTCATGTGGAAGAATATGCGCACACATCATCCAGATGGTGATCTTGAATGAGAAGTGGCGTTATTTTGCTGTAACTGCCACATCCAATCGTCACATATGTTCGTGAAGGGACACCTGAAAAATTGTCAAATCACGTCGATTAGTACCCAATGCTCGACCAAACTCATTGTAACAGGCACAATACAAACGTTCAACACGTTACACAATCGAGTACGAACAAGCACCGGGCAATTTGTACCCGTCAACTCCCGTATTTAAGGGCTTTCCACTGGGAAATTATTCCAGTTACCTGTGGAAATTCGTGACGTTATCGTATATTTACAATCGATACTCCTGATTTAATTACTTTAAGATTAATAAATACTTTCGCAACAAATTTAATCCGCATGAAATTATAATTAATCAAATGACCACGATTGAAGGCTCGCTTAACGTGTTAAAAATTATATAGATACATTGAATAAATAGTGAGTTGTAAAAAAATCGATATTGAATCAAATAACACTACAAAGCAAGATATGAATAACGTATAAATGTTATAATAATATCTATAAAATTAGAAAAACTTCATTAAACTTTAAAAGTAATAAATTAAACATGGATATACAAACTGAACCACTAGATTTGTCAACGAAAACTCGAAAACCGACGAAGATGCTCCTCGATCTAAAACTGCTCGCTGGTTTGAACGGCCATCTAGTGAAACTGTACGAGCGGGCAGCCAGGGTCTGCGAGAACGATGTGTTCCTACCTTCGAGAAATGGTATCAAGAACATGCTCCCCTGTCAGGTCTGCTTGAAGACCTTCGACAGACCGTCTCTGTTGAAGAGGCATATGCGGACACATACTGGTTATTATACTATATTCGATTTGTCTCAATTATTATTATACTATGTCAATTACGAAATGGCATATAATTCACAAGTATATAGTCGATGTAAATGTAATAAAATTAATTAGTTGAAAATGCATATTTTCTTTAAGATTAAAAGAACTTTCATTCTTTTTATAACTATTTATATTATTATATCTAAATTATGTAAATATCCACTGCAAAAGATTTCATCAAAATCATTTGAAAAAATTTGTTTTATTTCTATTAATATTTTTGATAATGATGGTACTATATTTATTAATTGAGGAACAATGTAAGTTTTTTCGTGTCCAAACCGTGTCATTACGGTATTCATAAATACATCACGATTTCTGGAATCACATATTACACAGGAATAAAACGTTACATGAACACTAATAAGCCTAGTGGTAACGAATTAGGACACCGCGTCAACCCTATCATAAATCAGTTTTCCATGAAACTACAGTATGGTAGGTAGGATAGGACATTTCTACAACTTTAAATTGAAAATCTGCCACTATCTGTTGTTTCGGCAGTTGTTAGAGACAGTTTTTTTTTCAAGTTCTAACGTGGTACCATATTCGAGCACATATCACATAAATTTATTCAATGCCAATTTTAGCTATTCATATGGTTTTTAAGTTTTGTTAAGACACACGTAAACGTACATTACGTGTATAAAATTTGAGGAAGTTATAAAAAAATTACATATACAGATAAAAATTAGTACCTGGGCGACCGAGCCTAGCTCGGTTCTTTAAAAACATTTTTGATTGAAATCTTAGTAAAAAAAAGTTTTCTATTAATAAAATCTAGCTACATCAATTTATCGTCCCCGAAACTACCTACATACTAAGTTTCACGGGAATAGAGGACGCCATTTCCGAGATCATGAATATATACAAATATAAAAATGTACAAGAATTGCTCGTTTAAAGATATTAGATAAAGAACAAATAAATTGGATTAGATTTATTTTGAAATATAACAATTTAATTGTCTTTTTGACGACATTCTCGGTTCTTTAATGTTTTTGGGGTTATACTATAGTCTTAGATTGCTTTCCTTAAAAAAATGTATTTTTCAGTGTAGGCATAAGGTGTTCTAGCAGTAATATTTTTCTGAAGAATGCAGCATGATTACTTTTGTTTCCATTTTTAAGATTGATTTGTTATAATAATCTTTTGTTTCTTAATTATTTTTTTATGTTCTATGTGATATTAAGTGACAATATGGACAAATGTGTCTACTTCAAGGCTATAAGGGGAAAAAATGAACAGTTTCCAAATCAATAATCCTAGATTGTGGGTTTTAATCAACCAGGCGGCCACTGGAAAATGATATTATGATTTAGGTCATCTTATGAATTACGTTTTCTTTTAAAGAAAACGAAAATTCCAAGTTCATTGCTGCAAATATGCTTGATTTGTAAACAAAAGCATCACTCTGTAGTCATTACATAAGCGAATAAGGTCATGTAAAAATACTTTTTTTTTCTTCAGGAGAGAAGCCACACATATGCAACATCTGTAATAAGGGGTTCAGTACATCGAGCTCCTTGAACACACATCGACGAATACACACAGGTTAGCTGTTTTTGTCGACTAATCACTGTTGAAGTTAAAATGTATGACTTATTTCGTGCAAATATTGTTATTCTACCCCAATAATGTCATATAGCGAAGTAACACACCATATTTTGTACCAGTTAACCTACTTTTGATCCTACTGTTTTTTAAGTAACTTTTGTTGCATTTCATAATTATTGTTTAACCCTTATTCGCTCTTTTCGCATATTTTAGTGTATCAATAAATTTAACACTTTATTAATGTTGCTGTTTTGTTTTCAGGGGAAAAGCCACATAAATGTCCCGAATGCGGTAAATGTTTCACAGCAAGCTCCAACTTATATTATCATCGTATGACACACACCAAAGTAAATATCTCTTATATACCTGAATTAACATAAAAGCACTAAATATCGAGTCATTATCAAACGTTTAATATTTCAGAACAAACCCCATAAATGTCCGTGGTGCCCGCGGTCTTTTCCAACGCCTGGCGAACTGCGGGGACATCTGCCAGCGCATACCGACAATAGGAATTGGCCAAATCTGACATTGCGGTACAAGCAGAGACGACCTCACGCGTTATACTCGCTTACTTAAAACTATAACTGAAGCGTAGATCATCTTTCTAAAACGAAAACTGTAAACGGGCATGCATTCCAATAGATATTTAATGGATTTCATTACCGTGGTAACCAAAGTTGATCAAGGTCATAGTACTCATACGAAGGTCGGTAAATGATTCTAGCGACAAAGGGATATTGCATCTTCTATTTATAGTCTGATCTTTAGAAGAGTTGTTATTTATATTGATTTTAAACGTTTGATCATAACCTTAGAGTTCATTCTGTAATATATGTATACCATAGACAGTGCTACGTCTGAATATTGAATTTATTTAAATGAATATGTAATAAACGGGCTACAGCAACGCGTGGCTGGCTCAGCTAATATACTATACTTTATGTATACTCTCGTTAACTATAAGCCTACAGATCTATAAAAAAATTAAAACAGATTAAAAAATTTATGTAAATATTTAGATAAACGTGCGAGGGGAGGGTTAAAATCATGACTTACTTTTGCAGACAATGGAGGAATTAAAAAGAAATTGCTTATGTAAAGGACTTCTTGCATGATAATGTGGTCTAAGACTACAACAATTAACTCCAAATGTCGCTGTTCAAATTACAACCACATTGTCATCTAAAGAAGCGCATCTTTCGTTTTTTACAATACTGAGTTTCATTTATGTTCTGGGAAACAGGAAAAAACACATATCTATTGTTTTCTTTTTCTTTATCTGTTCTCGAATTACATTTAAACTGAAAATGAGTTAATAGTGCTGTTCTAATATTGTAAAACATTTTTTTTTTATTGTCTCTGATTCGTGTTTTACTTAAACGTTTTTTTCTTTACGGCGATAATATATGTGCTTGGCTACAAATTCAAAAGGGAGATACCCTTACGTGACGATTTTTATTATTTCACTCAAACCGTAAGCCGATACTCGTCCTCATATCTGTACGGAAGTTACGTAAAAATATATATTATGTAAATTAAGTTCTATAATAAAACATACAAATTTTATAGTTTTTTTTATTGATTTAATCAACTTTCGGTTTCTTGGGTTCCTCATCGGTTTGTGGTTCCGCAGGCCTCTTGGTGCTCGTATCGGGGGGTTTGTGGTAGTCATTCTGCAGAGCCTGGGTCATGGAGGAGGTGTCCACCTTCATTAGTTCCCGCAGCGCCATCGTGGCGTAGCAGCTCGCCGGCAACTGCATCGTTAACAGCACAGCCTTATACTTACCCTCTGTAAATAAACACTTATATTTAAAAAAAAAACAGCTTTTGCCTGTGACATCTTATTTATATCAAATGAGGCAAAAGAACTGGTGGGTCACGTGAGGTTAAATGATCACTACCGTCCATAGACACTAGCGACATCAGGGAAGTCGCAAGTGCGTTGCCAACCTGTATATGGGAGAGGGGGAGGAAAGGGAAAGGAGGAACGAGGAAGGGAGGTCAGCCTCCGACGCTCTCACTGACCGAACGAAACACAACAATGCAAGGACTGTTATTTCAATTTTGGGTTATTTAAATACAATGCTAGATATTGGTGACAAACTTATTATTCATATTTCTTAAGGGGGCACGATTTTTAAAAGATAAAAATTATGTATTGGAGGGGGGGGAATAAATGATTTACAAATGTTGAGGTGAGTCATGGCCTAAAAACGGTTGGGAAACACTGTTCTAAAGTTATGATATCCATGTGATACCAAGTCGGTTACTCTATTAAGTTCCTACTTAAGGGACCTTGTATCTTAAGTTTTATTATATATTATAATACTTTATTAGCTAACCTAACAACACATTGACCATATCACTATTTTTTTTTATTGTTTTTATTAAAAAAAAATTGTAGGTGTTAGGAATAAGTAATGCAATACATACGGAGTCACAGATATAGCTAGTAAACTTATATCATTGTCAAGTATTTAAACAGTTATATTTGTTTAATGCAGTATACTAAAGGTAGAAGTTACTTAGAGATAGTTAAGACTTACTTAGAAGAAAACAAAGAAAAATAGTTACTTTACTTGAATAAATGTTTTTATACATTATAGCACACTGTGTTCTTTTTTATACCTCATACGCTGAATGAGTAGTATATGTTCTAAGATGTTAAATATGCTATATTTTTAAGGGAAACTGTTTCTCAAAGGTAGTTGATGGAATATATCAACAGGTGTAACTTGGCGACAAATTTTTAACATGAAAGTTGTAGTTAACTCTTAGAAGTTTTATGGTTCCATCACAACAGTTTTGGTCACCAATCTTTTAGTTAATTAATACTGCTATTATTGAGTAGGTGTTATAAGTTACTTGCGATTATTTCGATAAACTAACAAGTGGACCACCCCTTGTTGGAATTTTTTGGGAAGATTTTGTGTGAAATCTGAATACATGCTTTATGGTGTTTTTTCCCATCCACTTTGTTTGTGCACAATAAGGAAACTATATCATGTAAAACACCACCGATATTACAAAATATAAAAGCAAATAACATAAAATTATGAATAAAATACGAAATCCACTACATGACATTTCAACATCTCGGCGAAAAACTGTCAGAATGTTTTCCTTCTCCAGAAACTGTGTTATCTATTCTGGCTGCATAGAGTGTGTGTGTCTATGTGATGTGTGGTGTGTGGTGTTCGTGTGTGATGTGCGGAGTGTAAT
>JACEII010000026.1:5515026-5602178 GCA_014332785.1 Antheraea mylitta | reverse complement strand
GGTGTTTGGTGTGTGATGTATGGTGTTTGGTGTGTGATGTGTGGTGTTTGGTGTGTGATGTGTGGTGTATGATGTGTGGTGTTGGTGTGTGATGTGCGGTGTGCGGTAGCTAACCGGGGTCTATGCCGAGGTCGTCCTTCCCCTCGAGTTCGTCGAGGTCGGAGCGCAGCAGGTCGGCGTGCGGGTCGGAGTAGCGCACGCAGCTCCACCGCACGCCCGACGGTCGCACAGCCACGCGCCGGTACGCACCCGACATGCTGTACGACCTGCGCACATACCACATACACATCCCTTATACTATTCATATAATTCAATTACTACCAACATTCCAATAATTGGATTACTTCTTGTGTCGCCAAATCCAGTCCCAAATATAAGCTACACTACATTTAAAACGATTTTTAATTTGATTAATAAAATAAACGAAACCAGAAAAAAGGTGCGAACCAGAAGGTCTGCAAAAAAAACCTGCCTAAGACAAACTGGCTATTTAATTTGCACAAGTGATGATATAATTTGAACATTTCTTGACGAATCATATCGTATAATTCGACTCGGGAGTCAAATCGATTAATCGAACTAAAAGAATAATTCGGATAATTGAAATAACCTGAAACACCAAACAAACAAAATTGAACAATTACAAAACTGTTTAAATAATAAATTAATAATCAGCGTTACTCGAATACTTCAAGTAATATTACATAGATATGCGGTATCTAAATGAAACACGACTATTATTTTCGATTCGAATCAACTCTATAATGACATATATATACACATATATTCATATTACCCATTGAAGCTTGGCCGTTATTGTATAACATGTAACCTAATTTTTTATTTGTTTTCCTTGTTTTGCTCAAATAAAAAAAAAAATCAATTATGTTTATCACGCCATATTTCTCAAACTAATGTTACAAAAACCTAATGAATATAAAATTTTAATAATTCTGAAGCTAACATAAACCCCGAGGGTCTACTACTTAAAAACAGTAGATAACTTGGCCCTTACAATATACTCTTTGCCATCAGACCATTATTACCATAGAGTATGCGAAAGGTAGCAGCCATACGACATCTTTTGAAAAGACATTCATGTACCTTCACAATTATTGAAAACCATTTGATACATCACGAAAAAGTTTTGTTAAATCAAATAATTATGTCTAGTGTCAATTATGTAAATAAAAAGAGATGGAATATATGAAATGAAGAGATAAACCTATGATTCATTAGTTTCTTATAGATCAGACATGTAAATAAATGTAAACGAGCGTCCGAAGAAAACTAAAATGACTTTAAGTGAACTTACTTAATTTTATGCTTCATGCTTAGAGTGAGACCGTCTTTTTTCAATATTTCTTCATAGAAGTCCTTCATATTTGGTGGATACTGTATATCATTTCCCGGCAGCGGCAGTACCACGTCGTATATCGTATACCGGGAATTAGCGATATCTTCTTCGGTCAATACCTTTACTTCAATTTTAGCCTTCGGTTTCCCAATTTTGTCACCGTCTGTTGGTTTGTCATCGCTTGATTTAGCACTTTTCGTATCGTCGAAATCTTGTTCATCTCTACTGGCATTAGTGTCATTATTGTCATCGCTGTCGTTTCCACCGTCATCTTTAGAATCATCGTCGTGTTCAGAATCGAGATCAATTAGACTATCCTCAACGTATATATCGTTTTCACATATTTCATCTGCAATATGGAAATGTAAATTTGATGTAATACCACAAGGTGTATAGGAGTTTAGAATAATTTTGTGGAATTACAGGCACGAAAGCTTCCGTTAGAGGGGTTTTAGCCTGCCTCCCGGGACCAGCGGTG
The DNA here is from genome assembly GCA_014332785.1 of Antheraea mylitta. Taxonomy (NCBI): domain Eukaryota; kingdom Metazoa; phylum Arthropoda; class Insecta; order Lepidoptera; family Saturniidae; genus Antheraea; species Antheraea mylitta. The sequence continues at coordinate 5,600,343 of JACEII010000026.1, read as the reverse complement.
CGTGGTGAAAAGCCACATCCTATTCGAAAAGTCCGTCACTGTGACTGTAGGAAAACTGGTCACTCCTGGGAAATGATTTCTGAACTGAATCGGGGCGTATTCCTAACAGATAGCATCTGTAGGAGTTAACCTTTTACTTATTACAGGGAACGTGGTTAGGACGAGACTGCTTCAGTGAGAACGTTAGAAGGAGGGGTGAGGAAACCACACTGAATAGTAATAGGGAAGAGATTTGGTGTGTCGATTGAACTTTACTAGCACAATAGATGATACTTCACGGCTTTAAACCGTTAGGGTTTGACACTCCACCACTGTCTATTCGTATATGCAGTGTAGGATCTTTTCCATGCCACAAAAAATAGTTATATTTTGGAGAATAATAAGTTATATCGTATTGGAACAGCGACGTGCTATATTCAGTCAAGTTAGTAATGCGGCAAGGGCAAGCAGGTGTGATGAGGTATTTTGTATTTCTGATATGTAGGAAGTGGAATCAAGTTACGGTCCTGGACGCCCCCGGAAACGGAATCCCTCCGGCCGCCGGAGGTGGTGGCGAGGGTCGTGGGGGAATTATTCTCAGACCTTCCGCTGCTAACAACTCCTCCCTTGCCTCCACCTCAGGCGGAAACCTAAATGTTCGGCGGTCCTACCTGAATAATGGAGGAGACGGGGAGGGCTTTTGACCGCCTCCTGAAACCGGCGGAGGGCACCCGATCCTGATTGGTTCCCGGGTCGGGTGTTCGGCCTAGCACTGGGCCATCTAGGGGGTGGCTTCGGGAACTGTTCGGCCGGTGTTTGTCGACTGGACAGTTCCCGAAGCCCTTGAAGCTTGGGCGGCTCTGCCTGATGGCGAAAGAGGACTGCCCTCCGGACTGCGCGTCCGCCTATCGACCCCTCGTCGACCCTGCTGGATAACGCCGGAAAGATGTTGGAGAGGATTGTCCCCTCACTGGTAGTCCAGCACCTGGGGGGGGGGGGGGGCGGGGGGGGGCGGGGGGGGGGGGGGGGGGCCCGGCCCCGGGGGGGGGGGGGGGGGGGGGGGGGGGGGGGGGGGGAATTTGTCGGACGCGCAGTTTGGCTTCCGGATGAGGAATTCCACCATGGACGCCCTGTGCCTTCTGAAATCACTGTCCATGTAGGCGACCTCCCAGGGGGAGAGGGTTCTGGCGGTGTCCCTCGACATCAACAGCCTACCGTACGCAGTTATACATGAGGCACTCCGGTACCCCTGAGTGCCACCGCATCTGCGGCGACTGTTGGAGGCGTACCTCGAAGATAGGGAGGTCACCTACGTGGATGGCGACAAGGAATGGTACGATGCGCGACAAGGACAAGGGTTCTACAGGGGTCGGCCTTGGGGCCGCTTCTGTGGAACATGGGTTACGACTGGGTGGTCCACGGCGCGCTTCCGTACGGAGCGTGCCTCATCTGCTATGCGGATTATACTTAGGTCGTAGCCCGGGAGGAGGGGGAATGCGGAGAGTTGGTGCGCCTGTCCACGATGGCCTCAACCCTCGTGATCAGGCGCATAAGGAAGTAGGACCTTAGGGTGGCCCTCGAGAAGACCGAGGCCCTATTATTTAACGAGCCTTGGCGAGAGCCACCGGTGGAGGGCGCACGAGTCAAGGTGGGGACTCGGATGAAGTACCCGGGCCTCATCCTGGACGGGCGCTGACTGTTCGAGCCTCATTTCGTAGGGCTCGGACCACAAATTGCTGGAGCAGCAGCGGTACTCGGCCGGTTACTCTTCAATATAGAGGGCCCCAGTGTCGGGTGCCGCCGACTCTACATGGGAGTAGTGCGGGCGATAGCCGTCTACGGGGCACCGGTGTGGGCGGGCGCCCTCGGTGTCGCTAACTTGCACACAGTCTGCAAGGCGCAGCGCACGACGGCACTGAAGGCGATCCGGACGTATCGTGCAGTGTCTTCAGCGACGGCCCTCACGTTCGCCGGCTCCCTAGTCTGGGAGCTGGAGGCAGGAGTTCTCGCTCCCGTGTACGAATACACAGCGGCGAGGAAACCAAGTGGGGCCTCCTAACGTTCCGACTGTTGCAAACAGCCGCTTATCATGGATGCTGCGCTGATGAAGACACTGCGCAGCACACTCTGTCTAACCGTAGCAATAGGGGGAAATATATCGCTACCGAATGTGGTTTTGGCCATGCTCGGCAGCGAACATGCTTGGCAAGCAATGGTCTCCTTGTCACATGTTGTCTCGCCGAAGGAGGCGGCCCGAGAGAGCCCGAGAGGTAGACTCTCTAGGCGCCCCTCTTCGCCAACGTAGGACCAGCGGAAGGAGGCGGATCTTTATCCAATTTCTTCCGCCACCGTAGCCGGACCTGAGGGGATGAGCCGAGAATCGGACATAACCCGCCCTTTCCCCCGAGAAGATGGCGTATCTATAAGGGATTTCCTCACGTTAATAAAAATAAGGTTACAACGTTAGTCACGTTACAGCGAATATGTTAAAATAGAGTGAAAACCGCGAGGGGGCGGACGAGGCGCTGGAAAGGTGTTCGGTAAGGTATCTGCAGAGGCTGCAAGAGGTACGAAAACGCCGGGCGTGGATCAAGGGGTGCGTTGTGGTATCTGTGATGCACAGAACACGGGAGGGGCGTGAGGGGGTGCGGGGTGTGCATTGTGATACCTGCGGGGGGCGCGAGGGGCACGAGGTCCCCGGGCGCGGGGCGGGCTCCGAGCGCGCGGAGGCGGTGTGTGAGGGCGCGGTTGTACACGAACGACTGGTACGCGTGTGCGTACAGCAGCCTCACGTTGCGCGGTATCTGGAAACCACAACCTCCATTATACACAACCATGGGATTAAAAAAAAACAATCTCCTACATCATATTAACTTTACTACAGCTTACATGCAAACTTGTTTTAAATAAACAAAAATTTACTTTCAGGCAGTGCTCTCATTTTTTTGCGGTTCAATTTTGGCATCGTGTCATACTACTAGAAGACAGCAACAACTTATAATCAGAAGAATTGTAGTTCACGTGAAACGACTTTAATACTTTAAAAAAATATATTACAGTATTTTCGTATTATTGATGTTCTACTTTTTGTTATATTGAATTAAATACACTCTTCAAAAAAGTCTAAGCAACATGTACTAATTTAAATTTTAGGATGGTTCTTCACATTATAACGTTGTATTTTATTTTTAAAACAATATCTTTAGGGTTCTATGATGTAAAAATAACAGCTGTTGTCTTTATAAGTTCTTTTAATAACAGAAATGAACAATACTAGGATATACTGTAGAAACTAAGATACATAAGGAACTAAACTTTATTTTTATAAAATCAAATTTCTAAAGAAAATGTATTTATTGTGAAAGAATGGAACAATTTAATACAAAGTATGGTCTCCTCTGCTATTCAGAACTTGTCGGCAACGATTATTCATTGAATTAATGAGACTGTTTATGTCATCTTGCGGTATTCGTTCCCAATGGAATTGTAGCAAATCCTTCAGCTGTTGGGTTGTTGTCGCTCCGTCCGAGTCCTTCAAAACACGTCTCTGGAGCATGTCCCGCCCATAACATAACTGTTGAGCCGCTGTATGGATGAACTTCCTGAACGCACTTAACCTTTCAGTATTTCCGGGCCGACGATACACTCGCACCCTTCTTGTATCAGGCTTAAACCCGAATCGCGACTCATCGGAAAACATAATTTTATCCCATTGTTCCTGGGTTCATGTTATGCGTTCTCTACATCATTCATATCGACGAGCGCGATTCCCGTGACATATCGGTGGGCACCTGATTGCGCGTCGAGCTCGTAGGCCGTACTCATGCAGTCGATTTCACACAGTTTGAGGACTTACATCAACACCACTTGAAATTTGTAGCCTCAAACTTATTTCTCGAGCGGTTAACATCGGCTGGCGTCTTGCAGTCAATTGTATGTACCGGTCTTGCCGAGTGGTTGTACTCCTTTTACGGCCTGGATGCTGTTCAGCGGGTTCTCCTGTATTATTGTAGCGCTGCCAAAAACGACAAATAACACTTCTATGAATGCCAAAATGTCGAGATACCTGAGATTGATTACTTCCCGCTTGCAACATCTCTACAGCTCTTTGCATTTCAATTTTGTCGCTAACTTTATCTAGATGGTTGGTAAAATTATAAAATCAAGACTAAACGTAGCAATTAAAACGCACTTACATTCAAACAAATTCGCAGTCATTTGAATTTTATGAAAAAACAAAACATAATCAAATATTTTTTTTACAACTAGCCAGTATGTCATCAATAACAAAAAAGTTTACTTACCTGCGCACTTTGTTTGAGTAACTACTTAGAAATTAATTAATATAAATGGTAAAATTTGTAATATCACGCATGTTGCTTAGACTTTTTTATGTGTGTAGTACCAAAATAAATTAGAGTTTTTCAAAATCATTTTTGTTTTTCGAAATGAGAACGCTGTTGACCTGGCAAAGTCTTTACAGCTTCATCGAACTATTGAAGCGAGCGCTGAAGACACTCAGCCGATTTGTGATGTATGGGCAACTAACTCGAGAGTGCACGGCACACCTCGCCTGTTTTGTGCAAAAATCGCGACCTATCTGAGCTAATCTAAGCTAAGCTATCTAGATATACGTATATGAGTTATTGAAACATGCATGTGTACCAAGCATGCGTGCCTCATCAACTCCTATATGTATTTTGTGTCAGAGAATATCCTCTAAACTATATAGGATAGGATAGGGTAGGGAAAATAAGGGTAGAACTCTTTGTCGTTTATTTCTCTAAAAAATAAAAACAGCGTGTAAGCGTGCACATGTGTATAGGTGTTGTGTGTGATGTTGTAGCAGTGATGTAAGGTTTTGTGTCACTGTATCGTGTGAGCAGCGTACTCAAGAGCTCCACGCCGAGAGAACGGACTTAGGCTTGAGCCGCCGCCGAGAGGGGGCCTAATCTGGTGTGCGGGAGCGAAATTAACCCCTAGACCACGGCGGCGTGGTCTGTGGTTACGCGGACGTGGGCGTGAACACGCTCTGTTTGGAGAGACAGGCTGGTACTGATCGTTCGCTGACGTGATTGAATCAGGAGGGTCGAGAAAAATGTGTCACGGTCGTCTCCTATACTGCGTAGCGTTGGGTACGGGTTCATAGTTCGCGGCAGATACCACTAACGGGTTGGGATGATTCGCGGCTTTTTCAAAATAACTACGTGTTATCTACCCACCTCCGGTACCGCTCGTCATATTCAAGACACCGAGATACTAGCGCCACATATTAGAGATACGCATTGATACTAGCGCCAAGCGACAACATATAAGAGAGACACATTAACACTAACGACATTTTATTACAGATACATAAATGAGAATTATTATAATGATACAGATTTCAATGAGACATAAATAGGAATTGATATTATTCATTTATTACTTGCATAACATTAGTTTTATGATAATAATAGTAATTGCGTTGACTGCCATAGTTTGACCTCTAAAGGGTTAGATGTCGCTACTCTACACACATAATTGTATGTTTAAACATATTTCAGATACATAAATAACAATGATTTTATATAGAATTGATGTACGTAAATAATATTAATTTGTTCGTTAATTATTATCTTTGTGTTACTTAAAACATATAGCGGAATTATAAGTAAATAGGAGTTGCTTTGATTTAATTTAGTACGTCTTATATATTACATAGTTCAGCCTATAAAAGACAAGATGTCGGTGTTATCTACGCATTCCTTTGTGAACAGTATTGTAAGCCGTAACTCTGGGCAAATAAAGAGTGAAAGTAACTACTTGGTATTTATTGGCATCTTGACTGTATCGACTATGTCGTATACACCCTGCTAACATACGTGTGAGTGATTTTATATACGCCCAGACAGAAGGCATCTCCAGATCTCTGTGGTGATGCTTATTCCGGACGTACCATGCGGCACCGGTGATTTTACCTAGGGCTCTGTTCTGGAGATCCTGCACCTTATGAATACGATTTTTCGCGTGTGCAAAGACCGGACAATAAACAAGATCATAATAGGTCAACATTACAGTATAACTAAACATAAATATGAATACGTAATAGACAGAAACATCGAATTTATGCTCTATCGTTTAGCCCCTTAGTGTCCGATCAAGGTATCATTTCTCAACATTCTTATGAGTAGTATTATGGTAACTGGATCATAGTCTAGATAATAGCTAGAAACATCAAGTTCGTGCTTAGATTGTTAGTCTCCTAGTGTAAAGGTTTCAATTTTTTAAAGTTTGGTGAACACAATATTTATGATGATTCGATAACAAATAATTGGTTTCATTATAAAAAATACTTTGAGAGATCACGTTCTGGTAAGCGATAAGCATTATACAGCTCTTTTAAACATTACATTTGTTTATAAATTCTGCAGCGTATTTATGATATTATTGTATATATATATGCTAAATAGACCATAAAATATAATAAAAGGAATGCAAATACGACATATCGAAGAAGCTCCCTAGCCATTTCTGAGGGTCCATCCTGAGGTCATTCTGTTCAGTTCTACAGTAAGCTTTTGTTACTACTCAACGAAAGGAATACAAACAAGTAATATCTATGTCTACCGGTCATGGAGTTCCATAACAGTTTCAAAGTATTTCGTCATTAGATCATTTTTTCAGTCTTGTGGTAAGTTTTGATGGTGAGAAAACGAGTTTAAACACAGCATATCCATATCTATCCAACAAGAAGTTCCATAACAGTTTCTGAAGCCCATCATCAGGTCCACTTATTCAGTCCTGTGGTAAGCTTTCATCACTACTAACAAAAAGACTACAAAGAAGATATATATATTTCTACACGTCAAAGATTTCCATAACAGTTCCCGTGAAGTCGTAAAAATGTCTTGGAAATGTAAAAAAAGCTAAACTAATAACTTTGAGAAAACAGCATAGTAAACACTCAAACTTAGAATTTTTGTTTCAACTTAATTACAGTTTCTCTTACTACTCGAAATATAAACCACTATAAAAAATTGGTTAGTTTTTTTAATTGATCAAAACGTTTTGTGAAGTGTAGTATGTATTTCTACAGCGATGGTTTTTTTTTTCTAATCGAGTGCAAAGTGATGTAGAATACACTTGCCTTGACGCTTAAGCACGGACTGGCGCGGCCCTAAATAAAGAAGTGAATTGTGTATTATTCCATACGAGTTAAGATCTACGTAATTTAGATAAAATTGTGAAATTTTGATTACAATTTTTTTTTTCCAAATATGATATAGATAACGTGGATTTTATGGTCCGTATTTTAAACTTGGTTATATGGAACATAAGGAAGTATTTTTGGTTTATTAACAAATATGTAAATTCACTGGAATTTTCGTACTCAAAAATTAGACTGCTTTGCGCGAGAGAACTATGGAGAATTGGTTTTTTTTTATGGAAGTGTTAATATTAATATTTTAAAAGACAATAATCTGTACATCATTGTTAAAGATTCAATGTGTCTGTAGTTAATCATTATGTTTACTTAAGTTCAATAGTTTTGTTGTAATTCGTACAGAAAAATTTCTCAAAAATAGATCTTTTTGAGAGCGTGTCCTTAAGTTAGTTACCTTGCAGGTTGTAGGTGGTAGAGCCCCGCTGAAGCTATTTTTGGTTTCAGCATGAATGGGTCGGCTCCTCCGGGGTACTACCACCCCTCTCACAGATAACCGACGTGAAATAATAGTGCTTGCATTGTTGTGTTTCGTTCAGGCTGGCATCGCAATTGCGACGTCCCTGATGCCGCTAGTGTCTATGGACGGTGGTGATCACTTAACATCACGTGACCCACCAGTTCCTTTGCCTCCTTTGATATAAAAAAAAAAAAAAAACTAGGTTGTATTAATTTACCAGTATGCGTTTCTACAGAGCTATCTTGTAAATTGACGGAATGTGAGAATGTCCGTTTTCTGACCACTAACTATTTTTTTTTACGTAAAGAAAAATACATGGTGGCCATCAGGGTCCCGGGGGGAGTCTGCAGTTGTGCCGAGTATGTGCCAAGCACGCAAGAGGTGGCCTTTCGGTGAGTCTAAGCGGGTAACACTCCGCGACGACCTACACCCCACTATTGGGGTGTCTCGGGGGTTGCACCCGCACTCCGCTGAGGCACTCCGATCGCAATGCTTTTTTTTATGTCATAGGAGGCAAACGAACAGATGATTCACCTGATGTTAAGTGATCACCGCCGTCCATAGACGCTTGCAACACCAGGGGAGTCGCAAGTGCGTTGCCAGCCTGTGTTTGGGACGAGGGTGGGGGGCAGGAAGGGAAGGAGGAAGGGGAAGGTAGGTGGGTCTCCGGCTCTCTCGCTGACCGAACGAAACACAACAATGCAAGCACTGTTACTTGACGTCGGTTTTCTGTGTGTCTGGTGGTAGTTCCCCGGACGAGCCGACCCATTAGTACTGAAAACAATAATAGCTTCAGCTAGGCTCTACCACTACTCCCCGCCTTCCGAACCCGTGCAATGGAGGGTGAGGACCTCCGCCCCTTCCCCCTGGGCTCAGCAGGTAGCAGAGAGCTCATAAGCCCCTCCGTCACCGCCACTACCCGACCCTCGATTTGAGGAGTTTTTGCCGGGATCTTAGAATGCCATGTAGTGCTCTTTATATTTTTTACACAATCTTGCGTCATTTAGGGTGGTGCTATACGTAATAGTTTGTTTATTGTGCAAAAGTGTAGTGGGTCGGAAATAACATCAAGGAGCATGGATTCTGATTTCCCACATAGACTTCTAGGAGAGTTCTAATAAGATGGTCGCCATCTTGTTACTTCATTGAAATTATATCAAAAAGTTTTTAATATCATTACTCGCTTGACAAGAGCAGTAATAGTCTACTAAATAGAATTGTTGCCAAAAATAAATTAGAAGAAGGAAACTGTTGATTTTTTTTACGAGCTGTACTTCTTGCTCACCACGGCCTTCCCAAACGCCCCTCTGGTTTAGGCTAGCCTACACCTAATCGCATCATTCCCCAAGTTCTTTCACCCCACCTAACCTATCCTACTCCTACGTCACTACCCAACCCCTAACCTTGTCTATTTAAAACAAGTAGCCGTATACCCGATTAGGCCTCCCACGGCAGCGGCTCAAGCCTAGGTTCGATCCCTCGGTAGGGAGCTCTTGACTGCGTTGCTTGCGCGATACGGTGACACACAAATATACATCACCGCTACAATACTACACGATCACCCCCACACACGTGCACGCCTACACGCTTACACATGAAAGTGGAAGGGTTTACTTTTTTCCCTTACCGAACTGAAAAACTCTCAAATTTTCGATAAAAATACATGGAGTTGTTGAGGCGGATATGCTTGGTACACATATACGTTTCAACAACTCAAATATGTATGAACAGTTAGCTAGGTTTGCTAAGATAGATCGCGATTTTGCATGCAACGGGCGACAGCCAAGCCGAGGTGTGCCGCGCACCCTTGAGCTGGTTGCCAATATAAAATCGGCTGAGTGCCTTAAGCGCTTGCCTTAGTAGTCCGGTGAAGCTGTTAGGACCTTGCTAGGTCAATAGCGTAGTCAGTTCGAGAAAAAAAAAACAAGTAGGCGAGCTAACAACGTCCTAAGCTCTGTTAACTTCCTATTCTCCTACTCAGCCTATTTGAGAGATGTGTTTAAACCCATATTAAGCTGCCCCTCTTTCAATTTATCTTCACTTTTTGTGTAATCTGTAATGTATATCTTATCGCTTACGTTTGCTAAACGATTTGTGCCTTTTTAGATTCATGTAGTGTTTAAGACAACAGCTCAAACTGGGGTCTGGTTACTGTGGCATCCTTGACCTTGTGCCGTTCGGCTGAGTATCTTAAGCGCTCATTTAAATAGCTGATGAACCTGTAAGAAGCTTTTTTAGCCCAATTACGGTAAAGTGAGTAAAAATTTAAAGAATTCGCCAAGTATTTGAAACTAGTTTTTGGCTGCGACTTCGTCCGCGCGGAATATATATATGAAGCTGTGACTTGTCTGTCAACACTGCAAAATAATTAACGTGAGGAACAATTGTGAGATGTAATTGTTGTAATACGTCACCTGTTGTATAGCGGAGAGCAGATCCTTTGGGTTCCTGGCGAGGGCCCGCAGCAGCCGCAGCTCCGAGTGGTGCGGGCCCGCAGCGCCGCGACATCTCCGCGGCACGGCCCGCACCGCCGCCTCGGGCCCGCACTCGCGGTACGCGCGCAGCACCTCCTGCAGCGCTCCGGGCCGCTCCTCCAGGATGCCGTCCACCACCTGTACATAATACATGTCATGCGGGTACATCAATAAATCAGTTGTATCGCTGACTCGATCTATATTTGTTCTCACTCCACATTTTATCCCTAATATCCTACTGTAGCCTTCGCACCGACGGAACACTTTGCCACGATTCAGTGAAACACTTGGATATTTTTAGTGATTTTCCGGCGTAAGGGTTTTCATTGGGGTGTAAGGGTTTGGATTGTACTATGCTTACCATCAAATATAGTGCAGTCACTTTGTCGTGCTACAATAAAAAATAAATTAAAAAAACACACAAACATTGTTGTCGCTCCAATGCTTAACGAGTAAGTGACACATGACAGCAGCTGTCAACTGCGTTTTGCTACTGCATTAAACATTGAACACGAGTGATAACGAAACACACCTACTACACCTGTGCCCACACTGCTACACGACCCACATTTTTTTTTTATGTCAAAGGAGGCAAACGAACTGGTGGGTTACGTGATTTTAAGTGATCACTACCGTCCATAGACACTAGCGACATCAGGAACGTCGCAAGTGCGTTGTCAACCTGTATATGGGAGAAGGGGGAGCGGAAGGAAAGGGAAAGAAGGAAAGAGGAAGAGAGGTGGGCCTCCGGCTCTCTCACTGACCAAACGAAACACAACAATGTAAGCACTGTTATTTCACGTCGGCTTTCTGTGGGAGGGGTGGTACTACCCCGGAGGAGCCGACCCATTCATGCTGGAACCAAAAATAGCTTCAGCGGGGCTCTACCACCTACCGACCCACATTCAAAAAAAACATACCTAAAATCCAAATTACAATTTTTATAACTATACAAACAAAAATACGGTTTACAATTACGTATAACAATATCGTAAATACAAGATTTAGAGTATGGTAGTACGAGGTGGTACACCCACACTCAAGCTATTACTGGTTCCAGCACGAATGGGTCGGCTCGTCCGGGGTAACACCACCCGACACACAGAAAACCGACGCAAAGTAACAGTGCGTACAATGTTACGTTTCATTCGGTCAATGAGAATGCCGAACCGCCGCCCCTCCCCTCAATCCTCCCTCCTCCTTACCCGCTTCCCCCAAACACAAGCTGGCAATACACTTCCGACTCCCTTGGTGTTGCTAGTGTCTATGAACGGCGGTGATCGCTTTACACCAGATTTGTTTGCCTGTTTGGTTGCTAGCTATGACATAAAAAACGCCATACATAAAGCCTCCTGTATTATTATACAATATGGTAACGAATAAGCGGACGAGGGTGAGCACAGAAATATAGGAACCAAAATTTATAAGAATTATAAGGTGTTGGTCCAATCTATGGCATATATTTATATGGCACACACCTATTTTTATAAACGCAACAACATCACACTTTTGGCAAGATCTTAGAATATAATGAAATGCATTTTATTCATAATCGCCATGTTAGTTCACTCTATATTTTGTAATATTAGTGGTATTTTACGTAATGTAGTAACCTTTTACCTTGTTACTTGATTGAAGTAATGTTCTGCCATTACTAACCCACTCAATAATGTCACATAAAAGATTGAACTACTAGAAATTAAAAAAATTAAATACCAAAAAAATAAAAAAAAATTAAAAAAAAATAAAAAAAAACGCATTGACATAAATTACACAATTGGATTCATTCATAAACTATCTCGCACTTAATATTTGTTTATAACTTGCCCACAATATAACCGTTACTACAGCAGAGGTAATAACAGATTTTACAATCATGAATCGGGCAAAAGATGAACCAAGAGATAAAACAATAAACTAAATAATATTTTCCAACAGCGATCATGGCATCTCCGTGGTCACTAAAAATGGATCATTTTGATGTGAAACATTTATAGACGCGGGTAAACCTGATTGTTGGCGTGGCGAGTGTGTAAAACGTGGCGACGCGACGCCATGCGCAAGCGACTATGCACAAGGTCTTGCCGCACTAAGCAAGCAATACCTATAGTGTAATTTGAGAATTGGAGAATTTGAAATTTTTTTGATTCGATCAATTACGATGTTTCACATTAGCCAGGCGTCCCATGATGGCTCATTTTGTTAATATGACTAAAAAATGAGTAATTTATGCATAATATGACCTCTTTATAGTTGCCCTGCAAGAGTTTCTTCCCAATATCCCAAGTGGGCATCTCGACCCTGGATCCGAACCGCTGCAGTCCGTAGTAGTTGATGAAGCCGCGGTCCCGGAGGCTGCAGCACGCGCTCTCCACCACCTCCTCAGGCTCCTCCACATTGCGGAGGGCGATGCGAAATCTGAAGTGTTCACATATCCCATTTTAATCATTCCCTACACCCGGACAATGATAATTAATCAATTATATTCTTTTATCCTTATATTCTTCTTAAGTCATGGTAGTCAATAGGCTCTAAACCAGCTATACTCAACCGCATGTGATCCGCAGGTACTTCATAGTTGGCCCAACCAATTATATTATATTTTCCATTATTTTAAATTTTAAGCCCATCAGAAAAACACTGAGTAAATTAAATAGATTGGAAAGGTTAGGTGCTACTGCTCTAAACAGTAAAATATTAACGATTTTTTAGAAATTTAGTAACTTCAATGAATAAATCTTTTTATTGGCGATGCAGAAAAACATTGTGCGATGACTGAATTATTGATTCATCATAGTGATCGTAAGTGCGTTGCCAACCTGTGTTGGTAAGGAAGAGAGGAGGGAGAAGGGGAAGGAGCGAGGTGACTGGTTCTCCGGCTCTCTCACTGACCGAACGAAACACAACAATGCAAGCACTATTATTTCACGTCGGTTATCTTTGAGAGGGTTGGTAGTACCCCGGAGGAGCCGACCCGTTCATGCTGAAACCAGTAATAGCTCCACTGTGGCTCTACCATCTATTGTAACCTAAATAAACATAATGAGTGGGTTGTTTGTCCAAACCGGTGGTAGCTTTGATGTTCAAAAGCTCCTCCTAAGGACCTAAATTAAATAAAGCATTTATGATGTAGATATGAAATGTCTTACAGGTTCCCCTTGAGCATGCCGAGCTTGATGGGTCTGTCGTGGAAGGAGTAGTTCCCGAGACGGAGGTCCCTGGTGTTCCCGCAAGAGAGCGCGATGTGCCGCGGGTCCACCTTGCGGAGGCTGAACCACTGTGAGGTCTTGGCGCGGCGGTCCTTGGTGCCCGCGTACCCGACCATCGACGGCTTCAAACTGCTGTTTATATCACTTCATACTCAAACACACTAGTAATAGTCCACGAGTTCGTCTGCATTTACATTATTATAAATGACTAACTGTTCCCGCGACTTCGTCCGCGTGGGATAGATATTTTGATCTAACGCTAACACGCAGCGAAAACTCTCAACAGTAAAAAGTTTTTGAAACATTTCTCATTGGTGCTTCGCTCCTATTGGTCTTCGCGTGATGATATATAATCTATAACCTTCCTTAATAAATAAGCTATCTAATACTGATAAAACTTCTACTCAGACCAGTAGTTCCTGAAGTTAGCGCATTCAACCAAAGAAACCCTTCAGCTTTATAGTAATGGTATACATTACTAGTCTTTCTCGTACTTAACTCAAGCCGTTATTAAAATTACGATAACTTTTAATAAAGTGAACCAATTTAAATGAAACAAAAACTAAATGTTACTCGAAGATATGCTTTATAATTTCCTTGAAGAAGTTTTACCATGGACGCAGTATTTTTGCAGTGATGTGTATTCATACAAACAAACAGATAGACAGACAAATATTTCTAAAATTAATTTAAATGTATTCGATCACTTCTTCCTAGACACTTGCAACAATTTTTTTCACAAAAATCCAAAAATACCATACAATACATTTCTGTAATTCTAAATTGAGAACATCATACAATAGGGGCACACTGAAATAATTTTTATATGGTGTAATTTTTTCCAACTAATTTTAAAATAATTATATATGTTTACATAATCATGTGCAGGGTAAGAGCTGCATGCTTTTGCTGACCTTGAGGAGAGAGCAGTAAAAGATTATAAAAATTCTACTTACTACTGGACCCTCTACACCAGTTTAATAAATTCTTTCACTATTTGAAACATACGTTACCTGAGATGGACATTGGAAGTTATAAATATATTTCTCCTATAAAGTGACATGAGAGTGAGGATGAATAACTAAGAGTATACATAAATATTAACTTACATAGGTCGAAGTCTTTCAGCAATTTTAGTGGCGGCCTCCATTGTGTCTATATTTTCTTTGTACACTATGAAATGTACATACTCTCCGGGCCACGTCCACTTCACTCTGTTGTCAATATACACTGTGGATTGTACAAAGTACTTTTGTAATTTTATGTAGGCAACTTTACTTGAAGCCTTACCCTTCCCCCAATTCCATGTAATGTTACCCTAATTTTTATAAAATCCTTCCTAGTAAAATAACTTCTTTTTTATATTTTATTAAGATCCATGTTATGACATTCAGCAATAGGTACGTATTTGTAAATAAGATTTCGGAAACTTGTCCACTTTTCTGTCAGTAGAAGAAACTGGGCATATTCTTTTGTTAAAATAATTAACTATGTTGAATATAGACCTTTCAAACCACAAATATTTGCAAAAAACACTGCACAGATTTAAGAGTATTATTATATTACTTTGTCATCCATTCATTGTTTATTTTATAAATTATACATATATAATATACAATGTAACATCTTTAATATTATCACAACATTTGACGTACATAAGGTCTCTTCCAGGAATAACTTTTTAATCAATCTATGAAAATCCATGTTAGATTGAATTTCATTCCCAATAATATTTATATTGTAATTAAACACTGAGGAAGCTCTGGATGAGCTTTAAGATAAACTATTAAGCGATAATTAAGCTGCGTTTTTGGTCTAGAAAAATTTTGAACCAGTCAAGTTGGCAAATCACAAGAAAAGTTTCTTGTAGAGCATTAAATATTCTACAAGTATATGCAGGTAATGATAAAATCTGTTCCTTAGTCCATGACTTTTAAAAACTTCCAATGTAATAACAGAACTTATCCCATATTTATATTTTGATTTAAAACTTTGACTGTTGCGAGGCACAGGTTAATTTTAAAAATAAGAGCTGTAATTTGGCACTAATTGTTTTTGATATATTTGGTGCATATTCAAAATCATCCTGAAAGAAAAGGAACATACCCCAAATAAAGACCACCCCAATAAGTATTTGCTACAGTAATTAATTACATTTACTTCACTAACAGGGCATTAATTCCAGACAATACAACATAACATGACGTCCAAATATAGAATGCACAAACAAGTAAATAGTACTTTTATACCTCCTTTCCTGAATCTCGTGAAACGCATAAACTTCTTTTCACCAATATTAACTGTGCTACCAACAATAGTCCTTCCGAATGCTTTCTTAACCGCATCATGTATCTTTGTTCTTTGTTCCTTGCTCATCTCTTTTACGTCTATCTGTAATCCATGAAATAGTCATTTAATAGTTAATACTCTTAGTGATCAGGTTTCATACTTCACATATATATTTACTTATAAGCTAATATCCATTCATTTTACCAGGCACTACATACATTTTTAGTTATAAAAAAGTGGTGAGGGGTCAATGGATTCCAAAAAATAAGTAACTAAGAACCATTTACGAATAATTCTGCAGTAGTAATTTATTCAGTCAATAGCTTCCAGATAATTGGTATCATTATGACAGGCTTATTAGCAATATACTAAATTTAGACTTAAACTTCCTATAGTTTCAATCACAATGTGATCTAATATCAAGTAACTATGTGACTGAAGACACATGGATTACTTTTCTAGTGAAGCTGTCAGAAGACACTTCCAGATTCTTTGCAACAGATTATTAATATGAATATTGTAGGTGGTAGAGCCCTGCTGAAGCTATTTTTGGTTCCAGCATGAATCGGTCTGCTCCTCCGGGGTACTACCACCCCTCTCACAGATAACCGACGTGAAATAACAGTGCTTGCATTGTTGTGTTTCGTTCGGTCAGTGAGAGAGCCGGATGCCCACGTTCCCATCCCTCTTCTCCCATATACAGAGGCTGGCAACGCACTTGCGACGTCCCTGATGTCGCTAGTGTCTATGGACGGTGGTGATCACTTAACATCACGTGACCCACCAGTTCGTTTGCCTCCTTTGATATAAAAAAAAATAAAAAATATAAGGATGAAGATAGCTAGCGGAGCATTAATGCTCTAACACTGTACACCAGTATCTAGGATATCTTGTGATATACTTTAGACTCCAAACCTTCTTATCTGTATCCCACCTAAGTAGGGTCAGTACAACATATTTTCCATTTCCAATTTTACAATCCATACCTTTTCAATCTCCCATTACTCCTATATCCGTCCACCTTCATTCATTTCTGATATACATGTAAGCATTTCTAAACCATATAATTTTTAAATTGCATGACTCACAATCGAATATATGAATGAATAGCTTAGAATAGTTTTGCTAGGTCAGACTGGGTTCTTTCGGTAACATCCCAAGCCAAGGTGTATTGTGCACCCTTGAGCATGTTACCTGAATAAAATCAGATGAGTGCATTAAGAGCTCCAATTAGTAGTCCGGTGAAGCTGTATAGGCCTTGCAAGGCCAATAGAATAGTCAGTTCGAAAAAAAAAATCCACCTTCATACTCAAGAGTTTCCTAGTTACATTATTCCCATATCTTCTCATAACATGCCTATAACATAGCCTATAGCAGTACCATATCTATTACTCCTTAACTTCTCTGTCACTGGTGCTATTTTCACACTTCCTTCAGCATTCTCATTCTTAATCTTTTCACTTCTAACACCCCTTCTTACACCACACACTTTAGATTCCAAATAATAATTTTATTACCTGTGAAAACATATCTTCTTCAATTATAAATGCAATATGAGTGGTGGCCATTGCTCAAATTGTAGTTAATATGTATATAAGAAAGACATTATAAAATTTAATTTCAATTATACGGGTATACTAACTTCAACAACATCCGTACATGTTGTTGGGGATACAGCTAAAGTATTAATTTGATCCCACGTTTCCATAGGCAATATTTCCAAGTTATACTTGTCAAAGAGTAGATCTTCATCATCATCAACTTCCTTCTCTGCGGGTGGTTCAGGTGGCTTCAAGTCTGTCGGCTTTGCTATTTCACCTTTCTCATTTACTTCGGACACTTGAAAGTCTGCATATCTGAAAAAATGTTTAGAAACAACTTAACAATTGCTATAATAATACTAGAAGACTGATTGCCTAAAAAAGGTAGACAAAATATTAAAAAACATAAGGACATAGTAGTAATAATATATATCCAATAGGACAGGCGAAGGAATTAATCCATAATGCCAATTCTAAAGTTTTCACTTGGTAATTTTAATGTATTCTTTAGTCAGTTTTCTTCTATATCCAAGTTAATATAAAGGCATATGTGCCAAATCTTCTATATAATATTTTGTACATTTTTAACCATCTTTTTTATCTTAATTTTCAAGTAGTTTCTTTTGCCAATTCCAAAGCTATCAATCCGGATAGTTCTTATGTAGTCTTTAGTCTCTTTTCTTCTTCGTCCAAGTTAATGTAAAGGTGTAAGCGCCAAATCTTCGATATAATTTTTTTTTTTATCTTTTTAATCTTTGAATAATCATTTGAAAAAAGGTTCTGATATCTCCAAGTATTGAGTTGATAAAGTCAAGGTTAGGTTCAAAATTATCAGAATAAGTTAGGAGATCGATATTCCAGTAAAGTTTCATGCAGTTATAACAAGATGGTGGTTCTCTTGTTACAACTTTCCTTGGAATTTTTGTGGCATCTCAGAATTCATGGTCTGTGGTATTATTTGTCATTCACTTCACTGATGCACAATAAACTAACCATATTATAAAAAAAACACCACCAACTTTACACAATATAAAGTCAAGTTATACAAGATTATGAATAAAATATAAAATCTATTACATGACAGACTGAAATCCCACCAAAAAATCTCAAATAACCACATAACTTAATGTTAACATATGATGAGTAGATTCCTAAAAATCGATGAAGGTTAAAAATAAAAAGGTTTTTTTCTGTTTTGTGCACATTTGTTATACTATATTAGATAAGCTTTGAGTCTTTTTTTTTTTATTGAAGCACGACAAAGTATAGCCTAAACTATGCCTGATGTTAAGCATAGTACAATCCAAAAACATAGGCAACCACCGATAGACAGATTATCCATCGCCGGTCGCCGCTGTCATGCCGGCCATAATGACGAAAGTCACCCGGTACTGGATATGCACAGGCTGATCCCGAAATGCGACACGCAGAAGCGAGTCACTATGACGGGTTTTTTCGCCATATACATGGTGGTTGCGAACCAGTCGGGCTGTAAAACCCTACCACCCCGCTAAGTCATTTACGCTACTCTGGTCATTTCAAATAATAAATACAAAAAGTATGTAGATTGAGGAAGGCGTTACTTTGCGGAAATCCATAATTAAATATTATAGTGGACGCTACTTTGCACTTCCTCGCCCGCTCGTATCGGAAGAGTCAACATCGATCTGATGATGCTCCGTGACGGAGCGAAACACGTTTAGACGTAGTGGTGGTCAATCCATTCCTAGCGGAAGTGCAAAGTAGCGTCCACTATAATACAAAAAGTATGATTGATTACCTCAATTTTATAATTCCATTAAATCCTTTGTGGTCGGTCATATACTCTGTCACTCCTATATTCTCTTCTACCAATCTTACTCCAGGTAAATCTTTTGCCGGTCTATTTGTCCACTGTTGATAATTACTTTGGTTTTGTGGCCCATGCTGTCCACGGCTACGACGATTTCCGCGCCACCCCCGATTACCGCCTCTCGCGAAGCCATCTCTTTTAGGTCCACCTCTAAAACTACCCCTATTATTGCGATTCCAACTTCTGTTGTCCATTGTAATAGAAAAAAATAACCTATTTTATAACCTATATACAATGAAATCACGCCGTCTTAAATTCCAATCTCGTACTATAATTTTAACTGCCACATACTAAATATTAAAAGATATATTACAAGTTATTCTGCAATATAAAGAAATGTAATTGTGCAACAAAAGCACGAAAAAAAATATTTATTGTTTTCACACTTAGGGATGCACACGATACATCGATGTTTTAAAATGTAAATGATCGTTTATACTCTATGTTTCACGTTCTTTTTATAATGGATTTATATTTACTGTAGACTCTGAGCGCACCCTTTTTCTGAAACTGTTTTAAATATAAATCATTTCAAATCTAGTGCAACTTAAATGCAATATTAAAGTAGGCAAGACAGATAATTATTATAATTTTATACTATTAGTTATGGATAATTGTTAATATATTTTTCAGTCTATGACAGTGACTAGAATTTCTTCTTAAAGTTATAGCTTTTATAACGGTTTCATTATTATTTTTACGGCCATTTTTCGGCCGATCGAATATGTAATGTCAAATGAACACCCCTATTTTGATACCACATCTAATGGTGTTTACTTCAACTTTGTTCTACATTATCTACGTATATATAAGAGCTCGCGTGCACTAATTGTGATGCGGAATAAAAACCACACTAGAAAAAAATCCACACACTATCGGTATGTTCGGATAGCCTAAGAGCTAGTGAATGCCAGACTTTCGTTATTTTATATTGATATTTATTATTTAAATTATTTTTTAAGAAAACAGTACTATTTTGCTATATTTTTTCTACAAATAAGGCAAATGTATATGTCTCCCATGATGATGCTTTATCAAAACTGTTTTGCGTTTATTTTATAAACTGTATAAGCAATAATAGTAAAACGTGTACTTGTGGCGTAACATATTTACTGAGTAACCGAAAGATACGCAATAAAAGGCTGCAAAAGATCTATCTCGCTGTCTATCTTACTTCCATATACGTGAATATACACGTGATAATCATGCTATTGAATTGTAGCTTATATGACACGGTTGTCGGTTTACCATAGCAGTGCCATCTATTGATTATTTACTCAATCCAGTCGAGAAGTATCGACATCTGTTAGAATCTTTTGGAGTTAACAGATAATTGTGACTGTCAATTAATTATAGACAAATAATTTGCAATAAAATAAAATTGCGACTATAATTAAAGATCTAAGCTATCTTATCTCTCAAGTTGGACCAAACTGCATATTGCGTGCAAATTTGAACGAAATCTGTTAAGCGGTTTAGGAGTCCATCGCGAACAAACATCGTGACAGGAGATTTATATATATTAAGATTATGGATATTAGTTTACAAATTTTTGGTGGGCTACGTTATTAAGTATATGTCTATAAATGTCATAATTTCTTACATTACTCATTTATATTAACAAACTTAAAATACAAAATACTGTTACTGTTACTTAAAATACTGTTTGATAAATTTTATTTTATATTTTATAGACCTTTTGCTATCTTTGTTACCTGTCAAAGCCACGATGACTCAAATTTTATATTAACTCCTTCTGCCTATATCAGAAGTTTGCACCGAAAAACAATCAGCTTTTAGAAAATAACAAAAACCTGTCAACATGCACGAGCTTTTGGTCTACAAGTTTTGCCCCTCGTATTTACTTTTAGATTTAGTAACGCATCGTGGCTTCGCAAATGTCAAAAATAATAACTAATAAATGAATCTTAATAAAGATATTACATACTTTTGTACGTATTCTTAAGATGCAAAATTTCGTAGTACCTATATTATTATTAGTTTTGTAATTGTGGTAACCAATCTATTAACTGATTAACACTGCCATTGCCGAGTAGGTTACAATTATAAAAATCTTGCGATAATTTTAATGAAGGATCAAGATAATGACCATCTTGTTACATCTTTCAAGAAAATTTTGTGGCAACTCAGAACCCATGCCTCGTGGTATAATTTTCCATCCACTTCACATGTGCACAATAATTAAACTATATTACGTAAGACACCATATTATAAAATATAGAGCCAGAGAACATAAGTTATGAATAGAATTTAAAATCCCCTAAATGACATTTATATGTCTCTCATAAGGTTTAACCACCGTTATCAATGAGACTGCTCCAAAACTCCTTACGACTTCATTAAAATACGGCGATTCTTTATTTCATATAAATATACTATACATAAAATCCTTCCAAACAAAAGTGCCTAAATGATTGTGAAAACTATCAGAACATAGTTTAGAAAAACCAAGGAAACACACAAACAGATAAGACACAATCTACTTCTTAACTAAAACACGCAGCAATGACATTCCTTCATCGTAGTTCGAGCAATACGCTACGTTACAAAGCATACGTTACAAAATTTACGGTGAAAAACCGCAGTGCGCTCGGGTCCTAATTACTCTCCACATCTGTGGTGGAAAATATATTACAGCACTGCCAAGTCTGTAACAAAATACTTCTTATGATAATTTTTTTTACAAGAAATACTGAAATTCCCAGAAAACTTCTAAATAATAATGTATAAAATATTATTTAAGGGGAATGCCCCAAAAATGCCACTGAAAAAAAACCTAATATTGCGAAAATAATGTCATTCAATATGTCTTATCTTGCAAGAAACCTTGCAAGCACAAAGTAAGTATATTTTTTGGCAGTAAAAAAGTTACGTGTGTAGTAGTAAATTGGGTTTATTATGTATTATACATGATAAAATTATGTTGTAATTGTACACCTAGACGCATTGCATTTAGGGACTAGCCATTGTATATTTATACCTTGCGCAGTGGTAGACTTATAGACTCACCTAACGATGGAGACTTTTGACAAATTTCCATTTCTGATCAGACACCGTCGTTCTTTGAGATTTTTGAAGTAAAAACTACTTCAGACGCGATGTGCGGTATTTTTGGAAGGAGATAAAGTTATTATTTCGCTTCATGACATGCTAATAAATACTTACGCGGCATGCGTCAGACTAGCGACGCGTAGTATAACGGCATATGTACGTCTAATATTGATGTTTTGTATTGAAATTATGTGGCCCATCATGTCTATTTAATTAATTAATAAAATGTATATAATTATTGTGACAATATATGTGAATACGAGACTTGTGATAATCATTTCAGTATACAAATTATTAAATCTAAATGACTCATACCGTAATTTCTTTAAAACTTCGAAAGAGAACATAGTTATTTGATTATTTCACTTCTGTAGGCAGTCAATATGACTGCCTCGACTTTTTGTTTCAATTCATTTTCGCTTAATAATTGATTAAAATTAAATTCATTTACATTATCTAAACCAACACATACAAAGTGGTTAAGACTATATTAAAAACAGTGTATGTACTTATGTACACGCGTTAGAAGTTATACAATAGGAGTTATACTTCTTTGGAGTAACAAGATAAAAATCTTTTCAAAAATGTTATCTTTCGCCTTATTCTACGTTTGTAGAAAAAACGACGCTAATAATAGAAAAAAGGTATTTAACAGCAGACTATCTAATTTAATACATTGAAAGTTTTAATACAAGAAATACAAAGAAACAAAATGTTGACCTTAGCAACTTCAGGGTGTCGGTTTTTCATGACGGTGTACACCACATCGTAATAACATCAGGGTGTCGGTTTTTCGTGATATGTGCGCGCACATCGTAAAATTTACTCTCATCATTTTTCCATAACGCGCCAAAATAAGTATAACTTCAAAAACTTAATTATCATTGTGTACACGAAAATATTTCGTTTAAATTTAACCCTAAGAGGATAAAATTTATAGGTGGCAATTTTTTGGTTCATAGTAACCATAGTTATTAGAAAAACGATCAAATATGTGCAGAATTTGTAAAATTAAGAACAGCGTCTTCACATCACCTTATAACAAAAACGATTTTAAAAAAGAAACATATATTTAAAACAAGATGCGATTTTAAAATAAACATAATATAATAATTTTAAAAGTATGTAGATATATAAAATAAATTAAAAAAAAAACATTAACTTTGAATATAAAAACTTGACAACTATTATAAAAGTTAATATTCTTGAGAAAATGTATCTGTATCATTTATAGAAATATACTTTTGAATAACAGTTCTTTTGGGAAGCAGCTCATGTTCGATGTTAGGTACAACACCACCTTGCAAAATGATGACATCTTTCAACAGCTGACGCAATTCATCATCATTCTTTATCGCCAAAAGAATATGACGGGGTGATATTCTGAAATGATTTTTAAATATTCAAGTTAAATATATGCGGACATAATATGAAGACGAAATTAGTGATGTATAAGTAATTCATTAAACTTTATGAACACTTAAAAAAGAAGGGTAGATTACATTATGCTATTGTTAACAAGAACACGTTATTAAATGTGAATATCAATAAATAGACTTATTTGGTTACATATTTTAAATACTCACCTCTTTTTACGATTTTGTTGGGCAGCATTTCCCGCAATTTCTAAGAGTTCAAAAGATAAATATTCTAAAACTGCAGCTATGAAAACAGCAGCATCTTTGGAAATCCTCGGTGCATAAAAGCCATTTTTAAGTTTCCTGTATAACTTAAGACCAGGAAATATGAGACCGGCACGTGAGCTTATTGTTCTCGTCTTCGTTTTTATTCTCAAGGGGTGCATAACAAATGTATCTGAAAAATAGATCGTTAAAAATCAAAATATCAGAAGTATTATAAATTTTGGTATCTACTTATTCATATATTCAGACTTACTTTCTTTGTTCGGTGCCATTAGTTGCACTTATAACGATTCGCACTAATTTGAACTGAAAAAAATGAATTATTAGAAATTTATGACATACTAGCAAAAGTGGCTGTTGTTTTATATTCAGATATATAAAACACAAAAGTTTCTATCGACAGCTTTCTTCAAAACCTTAAGTGAGATTAAAATTTTTAGAGCTAAAACTAAATTTAACCATTTTGTTACATACCAAGTGGCTCTTAAACTACCTGTATTTATTGAATTAAGATTTGCCTACTTCACAATAGTGGTGGAAATTATCGATAGTTTTTATTAAAGCAATTAAGGTAATACATTTTCAAAACGTTATTTTTTATAGCTGCAACTTATGACAAACGATGATGACTTCGTCGATAGTGTGTTTGAACAGCGCATCGATGGACGTAGGTTCGAATCCTAACAACTAAGTCGGAAATTTCGCTGAAGGAAAACATAGTGATAAAACTATAGCACGGTGGTAGGGCTCGTCCAATGTTTCAAACTTAACAAAACCAGTAATACTTTTTAGGTAATAGTGTTAGGTATTGCAATAAAGTCCCAAAACATGTTAATGATTTGCCGGACTGTAAATTTAAGCGCCACGTCAAGCGGGTTTTAATGATAAAAGGATATTATATAGTTGATCAGTATGTGAACGACAGTGATGTCTGACATTGACTCCTCTCTGTGCACCCTCTAAAGCTATTGTATGATGTATTAGAAATGTAAAAATGTACCCAATCAGGTTTTTTGCCGGTTCTTCTCGATGACTGGGTTGTTTTCCGAACCGGTGGTAGTTTTTCACGTTCATAAGTGCCTTATTGGGACCTAAACTGAATAAAGTATTTTTGATTTTGATTCTTTTTCTAAGTCGGTCTGACTAGCTACCACTCTCAAGTTGCAAATATATCGCCATGCATCTGTTCGTGTATTCTGGCAGCAGCCATTGAGAGCTAGCCCCCTCTGTAAGTTTATCAGGTTTACAATTTTAGAGTACATCGTCATTTAACATCAGGTGAGATTGTGGTTAAACGTTAAAACCTTACTATTTACATTATTCTTCTGTCCGTGTGTGACTGAACTCCTAATCGGATGGATAAATTTTAACGAAATTTATGTAGGTGTTCAGTTGCATTCAAGAATGGTTTAGATTCACAATTAGAACCGGTAGGTGGCCCTGCGGTTGAATTTTAGAACTTTTTCAATTATCAAAACAGGACATTTGTCGGGCCCGCAAATATTATATTTTGTCTAAGTTAAAACAACGCACCTACCTTCAAATAATTTTAGTATAGTCAAATGGCTTCAAGGTTCAAGCTTCAAAGCTGTAGCAATAGTTTAACCACTCACCACGTCATTACCGCTGCGTCGGATTTTATGGGTTCGAATACAACACATGGCACATTTTTGTCATGCATAAATTGTTATCTTCAGTCTCTGTTGGTGTTCATAAATTTTATGACAGTAAAGTTCTCCCGCGACACAGGATTCCTAATGCAACAATTGCATTAAAATATAATGTAACACGATAACTGTAGGTAATCTTATTAAGTAATATAATAACACATACCATTTTTAGATGAAGGCCATTGAATTTTATGATTTTAAAAATGAAAATATAAACTAGGCGATATTTTAATAAAATTAAAAAAAGTTTACGCATACGTATTTTATGAAATACATGCATTTAATCATTTTTTGGTACGTATCAATGAAATTAATATATTTTAGAACGGTTCATTCGAACTTCTGTGATGACCCAATTTTACTAAAATCCCAAAATGATAAATATCGAATCTTATACATCTCTATACAATTATGTAGATATACCTACGGATTATTAATGTTCGAAACGAGTGTTGAGACGAATATAAAAAATATTATTCTCCTGTAATTGATATTGAGGCGCTTGTAACGGCCTTTCTTTATTTTGTCACAGCCTCGATATAAAAAAATAATAACCTACCTGCATAAAATATGTAACTGTGTCGTGAGAGTTTTTGGTGGAATCTTAGTCTGTAATGTAGTGATTTTTATATTTATATTCTTGTGTTATTTTACTCTATATTTTGTAACATTGGTGGCATTTTACGTAATATAGTTCGTTTATTGCCCATTAAACCATTAGTAGAAAATAACACCATGGAGCATGAATTCTGGAATGCCACAAATACTCTATTGAAAAATCTAACATGGGGGCCACTACCTTGTTAGAGTACTGAAATTATCATAAAATACTTGTAATACCTACCTGTCCACATATTATCATTATTACAATTTGTTGTGAATATGCTATTATGAATATCATCATTCTAGATATACTTGCATATATATTTGTCTTCTTTCTTTTTCTTGCTACTTTGGCATCCAACATTATTTTATAATTTTTAATCATCACATATATTATGAATTCTTTAGTATTCCAACAAGATAATGGTTTCCTTGTTAGAAGTTTTTATGGCATCTCGGAATTCATGTGCCGCGTTATGACTTCTCCTTATGAACCAAACTACATATATTACTCACGAACATTGTAAATTCCAAAGTAACTGCCTATTTATTTGTTACCTTTTCACGACCGAACCTCTCAAAAAATCACAATGAAATACGATATGCAGGTAAACTTGACACATCTATTAAAAAGTAGCTATTCCCGTGACTCTGTCCGCATAATCTAATGTAAAAAAATACAGTGACGAATTAAATCATCTGAGTGTATTAAGTCTTACTTATCTACTTTTCTCTCGTACTTAATTCGCGAAAACATTAAAATAACAATAACTTAATAGAGTGAACCGACTTTAATGAAACCAAGACTAAATGCTACTCGAGAATATGCCTTATAATTGTCTTGGTAAGGTTTTATTGTAAACGCAGTAATTTAACATTGATGCGTGTTCAAATAAACAGACAGACATTTCTAAAAATGATTGAAATGTATTTTAGTACTTATTCCAAGACACCTGCAATATTTTTTTTTTCCAGAAAAGTCTAAAAAGTGCTTTCCCGTTAGATTTACCTTCTTATTTTATGTATAGAAGAACATAGACAATAGAAAACTCAAATACAAATATTTTCAGTAAACAGTTCATAGCGCTAATATAAATTAGACTATTTCTCAAATAAACACACCAGGGTATGAAATAAAACCACCACAACCAGCCTTGTAAATGACATGTAATTTAAATACTGTAAACAAGAGATCTGTTATTTAAATTCCATTATATTAGATACAGTACACATTGAGTAATACAAGTACTTTAAAGAAAATATAATACCAGAGACAACGTTTTATACGATAAACTTATGTTACATACAATTTGAACGAATTTATTTGAGAATAATTGTTGCAATATGATATTATATTAAAAATCAATGTGACGATAGTTGTTTCGTTCGAAATTGGAATATAATTATAGTCACATAAGATACAGTTAACTGGTGGCAAAAATTTACAATAATGGTGACCAGTATCGTTTACGGGTTACCTTGTCCATACGTACCTATAATTAATATACTTTCTTTAGCAAAACTTGAAAACAATTTTATATCAACTATCAACACTCCTGTAGCTAACAGCAAAATAAAAAAAAGTATTTATATATTCCATAGAAAAAAAAACGTCATACAACAAAATTATTTTTTACAAAATAAAAACTTGTTTTTTTTTTTTTTTGTTCATAAAAGGAACGCCATTTTTAGTCTAGGTTATTACCCATCAATATATAGACACTATCTATTACAGCTAAGCAGACCCGATTCACTAAAAATAACTAAAAATTCAGTTGTTGTTCAGCTAATAACGTTGCATATAGCCTGGTCCAAAGGAAGATTTAATTTGTCTATAAAATCCGTGTCTGTAGACATAAATGAACGATTTAAGTCTATAATTTGTTTCAGAATATCTAGAACTACACCTGTAAAATCTCTATTAAACCTGACTGCATGTAACATGGACTACATTGTACAAAAATTGCAAATGTCATTATAAAATCAATACCAGAGACACAATAGAAACATAAAAAATGTAGCACGTCAATAAATAATGTATTACCTTTAATAAATGCATTTACTTAAGATTTTCTAATTCATATCAATATAAAAACACAACCGGGAATTCAAAACAAGTAGAGACTGAGGCTACAATACATTTAAATAAAAATTTCAATATAACAAACAAAATAGTTACTCAATAAAAAAAATCAAAATCAATGCTGTGGATAACTCAAAAACATAGCATCTAAAATTAAATTCACACTGAAATAGAAACTTGATGTTTTTATCAATTGATAATTATGATACTCTATTTTAATCTAAAGTTGCATAACAATACAGAGTAATATAAACAAACTCATTTGTCTCGTTTATATATAATAACCCAGTAGAACCTAGTCTAGCCTAGCCTAGTCTCCATTGTAAAACGTCAAAAAAAAAAAAACAGGATAACACAAAAACTTAGTCAAAACACCAAAAATATACCAAGTTGAGATCTCCACCTCTGTATAGTCGAAAATAAAGTAATTTACACAACTATACTAAAGAACTTATAAAACCAATAATTCATTGCACATACCACATTATATAGACTGGTCTGTAAATGCCTCTCTAACCTTTATAAAAATCTAATATAGTAAATATTATAATCATAAATCTAACTTTAAAACAATATCTATTTACTATAGTTTAGGGAAACATCATTCTTATGTCACGAAACGACGGCTGCAAAGAATAAACGGCTATCTGTACAATCTACAATTTTAAAAGAGCATTTTTAACATAAAACTTTGATAATTCGTGCAGCAAGGGTCTTATCTATTTTAAACAATTTACTTATATACTATAGAAAATATGTGGTTTTATAAAACAACAATACAAATCGTGTTTTTTGGATAGTAGGCATTGGGAATTTTCAACAAAATATTCAATTTAAGATGTTAAAATCGCGTCTTTAATCTTAAGTTAATAATTGGAAAATGAAAATGGTAATAGGAAATCGATAGCAGACAATATATTGAACTATAAACTTTAGTTTGAATCTGCATATTAGAGTACGGAATATATAAAAAATACAATGATTCCGATTACACACACATATTAGGCTTGGCTGCTGCCGAGCGCCTTTCACTTTCCCGCTACTCCGTGGCCGCACACGGATTGTAATACAACATGCGATAGATAGACTAAAGAAATTAATACGATTATAAAAAAACGTTTCACTTTAATAAGAAATATTAAAAAAAAATCATAGCTGCATTTAATAAAAAAGAATCTAAAAAGTGCAGTCGTCTCAATGTTCTTTGCGGCCGTCGATTTAATCATATCTTAATATGTTAGAGTAAAACCAACATTATTTATAGTTTAAGGCAATATCATATTAATGTTACGTGAGATACAAGTAGCCCGTTTAATTGTTGTAATATGTATAGGGTTTGAGAACTTTGTCTGTCACAGAATAAGTTACCGCCTAGCCATAATATCTATCTGAAGAATCATGGCAACACGTATCGTCACTTAAGCTGCTCCAATTCAGTTTTATTATAATTAACCTATCTTGAAAATGTAGACATGTCATTTTTATTTTATAACCATAGACAAATTTCAAGTCTGAAATGTAAAATTTTATTTTCTAGTTAAATCTAATTTATACCGGACCATAAGAACGTAACGCTACCCCGGACAAATAAAGAAAGATAATAATTTTTACCATCTCTAGAATTGGTATAATACATATTTATCAATATATATATATATCTTTTAAATTCTATTGATATTCAAAAGGTTTAAAAAAACAGTCATTGCTATTTGTTACTCTAAGAGATCATAATTTCATAAACAATTATGCACTATTAGCGCTTTTTTCATCGGAAATGTATTGTAAAAGCAATGAGTAAAATAAACCTAACATGTGTCTTGTAACTTGAGATTCAATATCACAATATGATAGCATAATGTATTTAAAAAATATGGGGGCTAATACATAGCAATGCACTTGTAGTATCTGTATACGAGAAAAGTAGCTTACGAATAAGTTAACTCATGAATTGTTAGTAAATAAAAACTTTAAAATATTTAACAACTGAAAGGTTATAAAAGTGCTAAGAACAAAAAAACAGTATTTTAGTAAAGTATCTCAAGTTTACGGGTAAAATGTATTACAATAAGCATCATGAGCTCAAGTCCTTTATTTCTACAACTTTTCATAACAAAATATGTAATACTACAAAAATAGAAAGGGTATAAGACAGGATATTCTGTTTTTATTTAAAATTTTCTCCAAGAATTCAAGTTTTGCCACAATTTATTTGTTCGGGGCAACGATAATACCTCAAAATGTAATTAACCTCAATTTTGAGAACATCATATAAAATTTAAAGCCCTTATTGGTTATAATATAGTCACATTATCAACATCAGGTTACTTGTATCTGTTTTAATAATATCGTGAGAAGGTTGCAAGCATCATTTGGCAGTGTTTGGTACACATAGACAATATTAAAAAGGATTCATGTACAAAACAACGCGAGATCAGATAGTTAAAATTAAGATTCGAACAGGACTGAAAATTTTTGGTCATTACATACGCCGAGTTTTTTTTAACATTTATCAATGCATACATGACCTTTATTATATTTCTATTTGTACAATTTGGTGTGTATAATATATTACATTCCAAAAACTTACAATTCGAATGTCTTTATATCAGTACATTGTTGGTGGTAGGCTTTTAAATTCTATATAATTCCAATAACGCCACACCAACAGTTATCATTATGCTATATTAATTACACAAGTATAACATTTGGATTCGAGGCTAGTTTGGCCAACTATAAGATCCAATGCACACGATACGAAGCGTTTTTTCATTACAAACATTGGATCTAATCATATTCATACGATTATTATGTACAGAATACGATAAATCTAATTCAACAAGCTCGGATTTAAACATTTATATTAAATTGGCAACAATAAAAAACATTATAGCAAAATTGCGGTGTTGTACGGTACACCGCATCGGTGTAAATATTTCGTTCGCACCTTAAAAACATTAGGGCACACGACCTTTCCAAAATATTGATTGAAAAAAAAATATATGACAAATCTAATAAACATGTGTATTTGAAAATGTCAATTTATTTCATTGCATAATTATTCCCTTTAAAGGAAAGAGAAAATAAGCAAATTTTTTTTAGGTATTATATACGACTATAATTATTTTTTAGTAATTGTTCAAATTTAATGTAGTTAATTGAGTGCCTAAGAGATGTTGTTAAATAATTATTATAGATTAAATTTATTGTTCACGGATAGGTATTTAGAAAATTTTAAAAACACACTTGAGTCCCTTTTCCCCGTTAGGTAACATTCTAAGGTCATTAAACGATAATCGTTTTTAGGATTGTTCTGAAAGTAGTAGCGTTCGCTTGAATAACTAGAAAGTACTATTTATTCAATATTTTTGTATAAACCAACCTAGGAGACAAAGGAATTAAAAATATATGTAAATTTTATCTAGTTTTTCCTGTAGTCAAAGATTACTAAATTCGGAAATTGTATTGACTAACACCAGAAGCAACAAGGTTTTGTTTTCTTATTTTATCACTTTGAATTCTTTAATGAGACATGTAATTACTGTCTTAAACAATATCCAAGAAAAAATTATAAACGGTTACATATTAATCAATGCCTTCAGATCAATTATTCTTATTGTCTTCATTTTTCGTCATTTGTGAAATAATGTAGTGAATATTTCATGAAAATTTATTCTAGTTTTAACTACTATTAAGGTGCAATCCAAATTAATGTAAACAGTAACATACATTAAGGTATTGTAGTCACGAATACTATTTAAAGTCGCTATAAAAATGTCACATACGTTACATCAAAGTCACACAATGGCATAAACAAGTCAAGCGTTAACTGTAATAAAATTGCTTTAATACTAAATCTATTAAACATTATGTACATTTATAATAAAAAAAAAAATGCAATATATTCGAAAGAGCGAGAGAAAAACTATAATACTGGGGAATCAGAAAAAAAGCTTTAAAAAAACACAAAAATTCTCAATATCATGGTTGGAATCGTTAAGGTATGGGTGTTTAAGATTTACAATTAATAAAGAATGAATGTAGTCGTGTATTAATATAGAGAAGGGTGTGCAAATAATGCTCAAATCGAATGGAATAATAATGTTCAATTCGAGTTCTGATTGAAATATTTTTAAAATAAGAAAAAATTATTATAGCAATAGTTATAGGAAAAGATCGAGTTTCCAAATAAAATCTTGAAAAAATAATAATTTAGAAGGTAAACAGTCAACTTTCTTATTATTAGCTTAATAAGCTCAAAAACTACTAAACAGGTTCTCATACGGTTTTCACCACTAAATTGAATAATTCATGACGAAGGTTTTGGTATGTAATTTGCCAAAGTTTTTTGTATAATCAAGGCGGGACATCGTCTGCCGTGCCCGTTAGTTTATTATAAATTTTTAAACTAGGTTAATTAATATTCCTTTGACTAACACACATATCTATTGAAATAATTTTGTATATTAATAATTAGTATATAGTATTTGATAAGTAGTTAATTAAAATATTTGCACATAATTGGAATTATTTGAATAATCCGAATAGTAAGAATAATTTAATAAGTTCGATTTGCTATTGAATAGTTTGTTAATTTATGTATTCGCATACCCCTAGTTAATAATAACCACCAAGGATAGAAAAGTGAAAAATGATTTGAAAGAAGAAAAACGGATTTTAGAGTACTGTCAAACATACGTGCACCCACCTCATATAACAACATCAAAGAATGCATGTTTAACATCAACCATCGTACAAAATTCAGTAAAAGCTTTACAATAATTATGAGCTTATCGAGTTGAGAGCACTTGAGTTATTATCACATATTTTATTATCAGTCGAATGCAGAACTAGCTTCTGCATTGGTTCTATAATTATTTTAGAAGTATCATCATTGAAGGTTTTCATGTCACTTGCATTTGGAGTTGTGTCCGCAGCTGTTTTATTGTCAAAATAAGGAAAAAAATCATAATGCGATTTGCCATTATTCATTTTTATTTTGTCATTTTTCGTTGTTTTTCTCTTGTCTTCCTTTATTGTTGATATATTGCGTTTTGAGAACTCATCCCAGCCTTCTGTAGTCTTACCGTGGACCGGATTCCATTCTTTCCTAAATGAGCTTGTTGGTTTTGTTTCGTTTGCAGAGAACTTTTGCTGGATATCATTGATTTGGTTGTGATTCTCTCTGGTTGATACTATCTGGCCATAAACTGGTGTACAGTATGTTGTATCGGCATTACTGCCGTTTCTGTTATCTCTAGAGTTCTGATTCAGTTGACAATTGTTCATACCTGAATCAAACTCTGATTTCTGACCAGCATTCAGTAGGAGTTGTTTGGATGATTTAACAGAATTCTTTTTATTGCAAACTTGTTTGTTTGGTGAGTTACTTTCAGATTTACAATTTCTAGTGTTTACATTATCATCTTCATTGATTTCTTCTCCGATACCATCAATATCGTAAACCTAAAATATATGTTCTATATTACAATTATATCATTATTAATAATTATCATGTTATGTATAGTTATACATATTTAAATTCTATTACTCCTAAGATGATGAGTGCTCAGTGCAGGATTAAAATTTTGCCCTCCTGAAACTTTTCTTGTAGGAAGAATAACAATGCAGTAACATTAAAGTATGCCTACTGAGATATACATACACTATACTTTGTTCTATATAGTTTAAAAACTAAATTAAATGCTTACTGTGACATATGAATATTAAAACAATAAATTTCTATGGAATTATTTATACTGATTTGCTATTTCTCTATTGTATTTGGATTTTTAAAACTTGTTAAAGGCATCAATTAACTCCAAGGTTAATAATATAAAGAACTATTTTAAATAGATTTTTAACGGTATATCTAAACTGCTATTTTTGGAGTAATTTTTCTTTTCAGGCATCTATACTAGACTATGAAATCACTATCAGGATAAATACCTAGAAATTTAGAGGTACAAAGAGATTAGTCAATCGGAAAAAATGGTAAATTACACCTATATATATTAACACATAATAGTGGCTTGTATTCTTAAACACCGTAATTTTATTATGTTATAATTTGTAAAAAATTGTATCTAACCTTATACATGACATCTTGGTTCATTCCTTTCTCTCGTTCTCGTTTGTTTTGGACTGCAAGCCAAACATCCTTTAACTCTCCAGCCAAATCCCTATCCCTCAATATAACTGGATTCCTTGCCAACACCAGTCCTGGATTCATAGCTTCTACAAAGTCACAGAGAAGGCTGACTAATGCCTCTCTGTCCTGGAAATTTTATTATTTCATTTACTTATTTGAAACAGGGATACTGATTGAAGTTATTGGAGTTATTTATCTGATGGGTGATCCCTGTAAGAGACTCAATGCAGGGCCATAGGCCACTTCCCGTAGGAAGTATGGAGATACCACCACACTATTCCACAATGTATTGGCGATTACTCTGTGATATCCCCAGGTCTATTTGTTCCCACATATAGTAGCACTACAACAACATATCTTAGGTTCAGGATTCCTCATGATGTTTACCTTCATCATCAGCCCAAAGTGTTGCCAATTTGAATAAATAGATGCATGTGATGTCCAAAAGATTCATAGGTACATACCGAAGTTTGTAGTTTGTACATACCAGTGGTGGTGGTTGTGGTGTTTTATTAAATGTGTCTATATGTGTATGGTATTTAAAAGTTAACAAAGCTAACAGCAATCAATTATAATAGTTTTAAAAATATAGATGTTAATTAATGTTACAAAAATATTGACATTATTTATTTTTCTCACATACCTTACTAAATAATAATAAGAACTCTGCTGATTTTATATTTTGTATAAACAATTTACATGGAACTTTCGTAAAAAAGTAAAATAACATAAAAGAAATAGATAAATAAGTTATTAATTAAATTTATAAATATCCTATTATTCATAAATAAAGAGTCCAAATGATAAAATTAGTCACTATGGTATAGAAAATACCAAATTCTGTAAGAAATAATGAAATTATCAAATGGTAGGTACAAATAACTTACAACTGAACTAATAGCATTCTTCCCGTTGGCTTTCAGAATATCTGGGTTAACCATTACAGCAAAAACACGCAGAGGTGGTTTGTTACTGTTTGGCCCACAGTTCTGCGGTACCTGAAATTATTAACTTATGTATGTAGCATATACAACACTGAAAGTAATTATAACTGACATGACTATAATTTTTTCTTAATTTCTGAATATATTCATTGTTTTTATTTTCATTAATAAATAATAAATTATTAAAAATAGAGTAATAATTTTGTTATAATCTCTACAAATATTATCATATGATACCTGTTGGATATTTCATCATAAATAGAAATTTGAGAAAACTCATAGAGTATCTCAACTAATATTTTAAATGTGTATGCGAGTTTGTTACACTTTCAGGCATTAACTACTAAACTGATCATGCAAGCCTTGTATTATCATTTTTAGTGGAACATAAAAAGATATAGGGTACCTTTCTTTCAGAAAAAAAAAATAGTATTCTTGAAAGATAGGTCAAAACTTAAATAATATTCAATAGTGCTTTACCAACAATACCAGTTTATTTCGAAATAGCTGTTTTTTATAGCCAGTTAGCCTATTAATGGCCACATACAATTACACATACAGTTCAGATTTTTCTTTCAACAGAAAAAATGTCACAGAACCAAAAATGCTTTATCAAATTTAGGCCCTGAGAAGGCGGTTATGAACGTGTCAGAGCTAATGGTTCACAAAAACAACTCAGTCAGAAGAACCAGCATGAAAATCTATTTGGTTTATTTTTTCATAGTATATATTTTTACAAAAATAGATAGCTTTTGGTAAATGTATAGAGAGGTCCATCACTTTTTTTTTTCGAACTGACTATGATATTGACCTAATAAATTCTTAACAGCTTCACTGGACTACAAATCACTCAAAATTAATATAAAAAAAAAAAACTCCATTATATTTCTCAAAATAACTGAAAATATTATCTCTGTATACTTAACTATAGCTAACATATACTTAACTATAGTTAACATATACTTAACTATAGCTAACATATACTTAACTATAGCTAATATTCTAGAAAACTGAAATAAGCCACAAATAAATTATTCTCTTCCTTCCCTTCTGTAATATTATGGCAGTTTAGATGTAAAAAAATATTTAATTATAGAATACTAGATTATTTGGTCTAATTAACTAAGACCTAATTAAATTAAGATGAGGAGCATACATTTTTTCTCAAGTTACAGTAATACTTAATAACAATTTAAAGCTTTAGATACAAATTTTATCTCAGTTTTAGAAAACTGTTGGAATCTTATACAGAATGTGATAAGCTTTGTTAAAAATAATGCATAAGTTATAAATTAGTAAAAATATAACCTGCATTCCTCCATATAAAGGTATAGGGTCTGAATAATGCTTGGGATTCGCAATCTTTTGCCATCCCAGTACATTTATGTATAACTTTTCCAAAGTATCTTTGACAGAGTCTTGTATACACATGTGCGGTTGTGGTGGATTTTTGAATTGCCGAAACGCCCTGGAACCGCGTACATACTGCACTGGGATCGTTCTCTCCTGATTCTGGTTTTCCATAGCAACACGTACACTATACGAAACACAGTTATTCACCTCGATACACAGTAAAAACCAATATCTGACATTTCACAAGCCTGCCCGACTTACAAGTTTATTGAACTTTCTGGCGCGAAGTATTGCAATGTATTACAAGTAACTGCAGGACATCAATCGTTACTAAATTTAAATTAGATCTATGTTTATTTTAATAAGCTGTATTTAGTGAATGCTTTTAATCAAAGCTTACTATAATAAGAAAGAGCTTTCACGTCAGAAAAGGATAGCTTTTACTTTTTTTTTTTTAATTTCTGATTTGTCTAGTGATGACCTACTATTCAAAATCGATTTAAAAGCCGGCAAATGGTTGTGATAGGGAAAAAATACTAATACATTTTTGTATATATTTATAGATGTACATTAAACATTCAGTTTTTATAATTATTTTAATACCTATTTACATTTCTATTAATAGTATGAAATATAATTACAAATGTCAACACCTAATGTGTTTATTTCTATTCCATAGATGACAGCACAGTGCTTGCGTAGTCATGAGTGAAATTTAATTGTAATGCAGTAAATATCATGTTAACTTTTTTTTCTCGAACTGAATATGCTATTGACCTAGCAAGGTTTTAACAGCTTCACCGGTCTACAATCATATTAACCACTTAGTAAGCAATAATTAATATATACTGCTTATATTATGCTCATCCAATCTTACTGTGTTTACCAGGATTATAATAGCAAAATACGCAGATGGACCGATGTTATATCTGTATGAGCATTAACTACTATACTTACTATGTAAAGATTCATTGGGTTAAAAAAAAATGCATAACAACTGTTGTCTTTATCCGAGAATTAATTCATACCTCTTCGTAGTGAAGTTTTGTATCTGAATAACATGGCATTTTCAATATTTATTAGCAAATCCAAGAAATGTTGTGTGTGAACAAAAAGTATATTTTTTCACATTATACTATTAGTTTTATTGTTAGTTACAACTAAATGACAATATGTTATTTCTTTAAACTTATACAAAACTAATAATATACTCTCTAATATACTCTCGAGTCTGCCGGAATCGTTAAAAATTACAAAATTACAGACTTGGACATTCGTAACGTTTAAGCCACTTTATTGTAATGTAACCATTTTCAATTAATGTCACAGCTTTAGACACCTGAGCAACGCTGAGAACAAGCATAATCGCATAAAGATACGAAATGAAGTTTCCTTCAGTCAATTAAAAAAAAAATCAGAAAACAAATTAATGCTCATTTTCTTGAAAACAACAAAAACCTGCATAATTTCATACACTATGTATCAAAGAAATCCTCAGAAACACAGGCGTAAGTAAAATTTTATTCAAAATCTTTATTTTTTTTAAATTATATAATACTGGTACATGTGGCCAGTACGAAATAAGAAAAAAACTGTTATTCTACCTTTATTCGGATACCTCTTAATATATCTGTGAGAGTGCGTATGTTGAGTTTTCTTCATTATATATGTTCATATTAATAATAGATGTATAAAACCGTTTAAACAGAATAATAAAAATACCAAAATTGCATCATCTAAATGTTTATTTAAGATTGTGACTTGTGAGTATATAATAATTATATTGCTACTCATTTTTCTATTTTCGGAGTAATGTATAGTAGCTGTAAGCACCTTTTAGAATCTGTAACAAAGATGTAAAATTAAATATTTAGATAAATTTAAAAATAAATAATTTAATATTACAATGGGACAGAAAACATCTAAACCATTTATTATTAACTATATATTATAACATTCCTAGGTACCTTAAACCATTTAAAATTATATATTATTCTAAGAAATCTTACAAAAATTAATTATTGTTCAACTCGGTATAACCTTTAATTTGAACGATTAAATAGGAAAAGTTTGTTAGAGACAATGTTTATTAGAACTAGTAAATAATAAGTAGTATTTATGTAATTAAGAAATTAATGGATTACTTAGTAATACTTAGATGATAAATACCTATACACCAGTATACTTTCTCAAAAACAGCTGATTACGTATTCGTCCGATTTCGGAGCAGCTCGTCTCGATCCGTGCGAGCTTTGTCGTACCATATATACGTTAAGCGAACGCTCGGCCGAGCTACATGGTAGGCAGAATGGAGGGTGTTAGGTTTTTTCATTACGGAATTTTTGGATTCGGTCTTCACGCTCAAGGCCCGCGATAGAAGCTATGCAATAGCTTAAAAGGTTTTGTATACTTTACTTAAATTTAGATATACAAGCATTTGACAACGTAGTAGCACGATTAAAGGTTTCTCTTTGGAGATGATATGGAGATAAAATTAAAAAATGACTTTGTTAGTAATATAAGCGATTAAGCCAGTATAAGAAGATATGTAAGTAGTTTATTGTATCCAAAAACCTATATTAACCTCAAGCAAATAAATATTACAAGTGCGTAATCTATCCACCCATATGACATAAAAGCAAAAAAGAGCTAAAAGTATGTCATTAGACGATCAGTTTTACTCCGACATGAGACACGCCTACCACACAATAAGCGGATGAATTAATATAATACCGCAATAAAAGTGGACAATGTGAGATTTGTAAAAGGTCCGGCGGAGAATATATTTTTGATCCGAAGCTGTCCGGATAAAATCAGCACGTCTTTTCTTTGCTGTAGTGTCGCCGACCACCAATCGCTTTCATAAGGGCCCAGCGCTACGTTTTCACTCTGTAAGAATTGTTCTTTAAATTATTTCACTATTATTGCACTATGGATGAAAGGATAAACACATTTTTAAATGAATTTTTTTTTATTGGATTTCTTATGACTTCTAATGCGTTTGATCTATAGTTTTGAAATAATAATCTATGAAAATGGAATTCGTTAACGAAATACAAAACGCCAATGAATTAATTTTAGGAATAATAAAAGTAAATCACCATAATTTTATAAACATACTTTATATAAATTATTATTTTGCTAGAATTGGAATAATCGTTTTAAAAGAGAATTTAATGTAATTATATTCATATCAATCTAACAAATGAATTTTTGATTTCCAACTTTACTTCTTAATCCAACTTCTTTAAATCGAACTATTTTAAAATTTACAGACTTTATGTAGTTATAATATCATTGGACTTTGTGCAGTTAACAAAAATGAACATCCCTTTTGGCACTGAAATGAAAATTATTTTTATATTAAGATTAATATTTTAAGCTTGTTATAAATCAATTGGACGATAGAAATATGTTTAAAATAAATATATAAAGATGCTATGAAGCTCTTAACTATGAATTTTAATTAGATTTATAAACTGTTCCACACTGAAGGAGAAAAAAAGAGTTATGTAAAAATCTGGGATATAGTGCTTAGAAAAAAGTTCATAGTATTACTATTGTAGCGTATATTTCTGCAAGCTTAGACAAAAGAGTTATCTATTCATTAATTTTCAATAGTACATAGGCGTGAAATTAAGGCGTAATTGGTTTTAAAACTTACTTTAAGTAGAACATCATTACTATGCCAACAAAACAAAAATAGTTGGGCAATACCAAATATTAGATATTCCGCCATCAGGAGTTTTTGCGCGGCATTCGTAGCCGACTGAAAATAGAATTAATTATTTTTATTTTGTCTTTTCTTTTTTACTATTGTAACAGATGATTATGTCCAAATTTACCATCATACATCTGCAATTATGTGCAGTAGTGACACGCGTAGGCACATCGCGGTCCGTTATAACTGAGATGGCACCTATGTTTGTTTCTAATTGGTTCGCAACTACTGTACACATAATGATACTCGTAATAGCGATCTTTCTTTTGATTCGTCACACTTCAGAATCAGTCTGTATAGGTATATTGAGTTATCAAGGAGGTCGTAGGACGGCATGACTATATTAATTACTGAAGAGTTTTGTCTTACGGATGTCGCCACTGTTCTTGAATTTCTATATGCTTACTAGCAGGTATTGTGCTGTCACTTTGTTGTACTATCACAAAAAAACCGACTGTGGTTCAATCATGATGTTAGCTACATTAAAACCTCAGAATTCTTAGGATGTGTGTGTTATCAGTAAGAGAGATATAAATATAAAATTAAAAAAAAAAAACATAAAACTTACAGTCAGTTGATAAGCACTCGCGCAAAGCATCAAAGAACACATAACAAGGTAAATAAACATAACCGGTGAAAGCATTGAATTGAATAATCTTGAATATCTGAAACGAACACAAATATTTAGTAATTATTGTTTTGTTTTACATAGTTTTTCATATTCGAAGCGCAGCGCATCGCAGTAGAATATATTGTACAAGAGATTCCAAATTCTTATCGATAATTTTATTTCCTTTTATAAAAATTATAAATTGTTTAATGTTATGGAAATTAATTAATTTAGGAATAATAAACGTTTTGGGCTTATTATTCACAATATCTATGTTGGAACCAGGTATAAATTATATTTTTGCGTGTAATTTAGTACGTAGCAAAACATATATATATATATATATGTATATATAAACATTCATAAAATAATTATGAAATTAGTATAAACAAATATACATTCTGTATGTTTTGCTTTCCGATTGAAATTAATGATATAACACAACACTATATAACACAATACTATATATATTCAGTTGTGATCAATCATGTTATTCATACCAATTAATTTTCAATATATTATGTTGTATACAATGGTTTAGAATTATCTTACAATATATAGCAAATAAAAATCATTTTAATTTTTTAATTTTCTTTCTATCTACTTAACTTAATATTCTACCTATGTAATTTCTTTATTTAATTATTCTATTCATTTTAGTTTCTTATCACTTGTAATTAATCGATGAAATCTTTGTTTACTGAAATATACAATATTTATCATTTCGGGCTTTAGGTATGTGCTGTTAAATTATTGTATATCAAACACAAAGTTCAATATTTTTAATTCAATATTTCTTTTAGTATTAATAGATTGCGAAGTGTATCACAGAAGTTAAAAGTGTTTTTGACATTAACATTTTAGCTCTGAGTCTATCACCAACATTCAATTCGAACGCTTCAATTTGCTAAGAAACTTCTTTTCACAATAATTTCAAAAACAATACATTTCGT
Organism: Antheraea mylitta; assembly: GCA_014332785.1. Lineage (NCBI taxonomy): Eukaryota > Metazoa > Arthropoda > Insecta > Lepidoptera > Saturniidae > Antheraea > Antheraea mylitta. The sequence goes on along the minus strand of JACEII010000026.1, from coordinate 5,558,535 downwards.
ATTTGTATATTGAATTTAGTTTCAAAAACGATATTCGCTTCTTTTATGTTCTTGCAAAGTGAATGTATAAGTTGATTTGTATTAAGATTTTAATTTGAAATCATATTCAAATGTATACGGTGCATGGTATACCTACTTTAGGAATACGTAACACCCGAAGCGCACTAAAAATACTAGAATAGACTGGAAAAATAGGAAAAACTACTATGACTGACCAAAATTTTATTTATTGGTTCTCAAAATGCCTAGCTTCAATGCCCTTTTTCATACTAATAAATCTATTTTTGAAATAATAAATATTTCTTAACTTCTTCGTAGTGACCTTTGACATGTGTATTTTATACCCCTCGTCTTGTGTTGAGAATCGTTGGTACATATTTTTGATCTTTAAAAACAACAAATGTCTCCTGACACTAGGTCGGGAGTGTATGCAGGAAGACCTATAATATTTACACCTTTTCCTTTCAAAAATTCTTTATTCGCTCTGGCTGTGTGAGAGTTGATATTGTAATGGTGTAAGATGATTCGACGTTTTCGGTTATTTTTACGGAATTCGTACTTCGCTTTGGGCAAATAAGTGATCGTGTACAAATCACTATATACGAATATCCTCCAAGGCGGACACGAAGGATATGGAACTTTCACCGAGATTTTTTTTTTATTATTTATCAATCACTTTTGTATAGCATGGATTGTATTCAATGATCACCGCACCGTTTGAACGCGTTACACAAAACCATGGACAACGAGAAAGAAAGCGAAAAGACTGTTATCCAATACCTGCAAATAGCAGAGATATTGCTCCCACTCCATAAAACACAGTGTTTACGTAGTGTTTTACCCCACCACTCATAGTCACACAAAAAGGTTTTGGATCGAAATTCCAATGCCCGACTTCAAAAAGTAACAACCACTTGCTTAGCGGCAAATCACTTACTCACTAAATCCAAACCAACTTAAGCTTGCTCACGAGCTCATGAGCTTAATCTCATCTGGAAAGTCCCAAGCAATGGATGTCTGCTTTGTTTGCGTATGATAGTTGTAATTCTATGGTTAGTCACGTGTCTCGTACAAAATTCTAAACTTCCTTCTTTGAGTCTGGAGCACGGTATAGCACCAAGTAAGCGGTCCATTTTTTGAACATCAGTTAAATTGAGGGATCCATCGGAAGGCCACTTTTTCACACCTAAATGTTTTTTTAGAATTGATTGTATCTGACTCATGCTGAATACCTTGGTCACATATCTGTTTGTTTCTACCAACCGGCCTATACCATCGATGTTTCCTTTGTTCACAGATATAGATGGACAACCATCACGAACTTACTGAGATTAGCATGACTGATTTGAAATTTGGCAAACCAGCTATAGATATTTAACTTGCATAGTACTTTCTTGCTAAAAGCAGTATGAAGACAAACTATACTCTACTGAACCTACAAACTATACTTAAAATCATACTACTAAAGCAGTCACGAGTGAAATTCATGGTAACGTAGATGAACTACTTAAGAAGGCACCAATATGTAAAAACAAGTGACAAATAGATGAGAGAAACTGCATTGTAAACCCAAGAGATCTTTTACAAATGTAATTAATTTTTATATCTTAATGTAGGTAGCCAGTTCCGGAAGTTTTTAGTGCGCTTTATGTACAGACTGTGATAATGAAATTAGTCTATCTCGTGTACGATAAAATTAAAGAGTATTTAGAAGCATAATTTTTTTTTATCATTTTGTTTGAATATTCCTTAGATTATTGCTTTAATTTTAAAATTTAAAAAAATATGATTCAGTACGTTTCATTACATTATAATATTAAGAGAAAATTGGGTTAAACTTTTAAATATCATTTGGTTATTTTTTGTAAAATACGTATTATATTAAGAATTATAGTTATTGTGTTGAATTTCGGCCTTTTCTATACATGGAAGCTGGCTACTTGAAGCGTTTTTAAAAACAAGTTTAATAGCAATTTGGAATGTATCGTACAAGTGACAAGTATTATCGTTTAGAATTGGTGTACTTGATATTTACTTCCATAGTATGTGCAATAATAACTAAAAGAGTTAGGAAAGTATTAATAAAGAAAGTTTTCTATAAGAACTATAAAGTTATAGTACCTACTATATCTCATAGCATGTAATATAATCGTAACTGTTGAAGATGAATTATTCATTACTAGTCACCGTTACTGCTATCAACCTCCATTAAAGTCTTTTCAAATTATATTTAAAAGAAAATATGTCATATAAAATTGATAAGCACTAGCTTAAAGATAATCACGACAGATCAATACTGGTCGCATTGATACAGGAATAAGGCCTACATAGCCCTCTAGCTTAGAGATCATAGCTTCTCAGTTGTGGGAAAATATGACGCTGCGAAGTTTTAATATTGAGATGGCAGTTAGCTATGATGTGGCTCAAAGCTCAATGCATAAAGCTTTCAATGGAAGAAAAGGAAATCAGATTTTAACTTTTAGCAAGAAATTATAACAAATTGTTGAGAATCTATATATTTAGTGTAATGCACAGTTTTTATTGTATTTAGGGTTCTGATAACTGGTTGGTTGTGACACTTCAAACTTTTAACTATAAGAAGGCCACTTGTATCGAAGAAATATTATCTAATGTAATTATGGACGTGGAAGGTTTAATTAGCAAAATTTTATATATTTTGTAACAATAACGCGTCATCATCATCATTACCCTTATCCCACTTAAGTAGGGTCGGCACAACATGTTTTCTTTTTCCATTCTCTCCTGTCAGATGTCGTCTCAGTATTCACACCTTTTACAGACATATCGTTTTTCATACAATCCATCCATACCTTTTTCGGTCTTCCTCTACTCGTATATCCGTCCACTATCATACTCAACACTTTTCTACTTACATGGTTTTCATCTCTCCTCATGACATGCCCATATCATGCTAACCGATTACTCCGCAACTTCTCTGTCACTGGTGCTATTTTCAAACTGCCTCTTTTCTCCTCTTTTCAAACTTGAGTATATTAGAAATATACTCATTCTTAATTTTATTCATTCTAATTACACCATACATCCACTTTAACATTCGCATCTCTGCCACATGTAATTTTCTCTCACCCATCTCTTTCGTAGCCCAGCACTCAGATGTATACAACATGACCGGTCTTATCCTAGTTTTATAAACCTTCCCCTTAAGTTTCAAAGGCATTCGTGGATCACAAGCTACCCCAGACACGTTTCGCCATTTCATCCATCCTACATTTATCCTATTCCTGACGTCCTTATCAATGCCACCGTCGTTTTGTATCAATGAACCGAGATACCGAAAATTGGAGCAGGCTGGTAAGGATACACCATTTAAGGCTTTAGGAGAAAAACTAGATGTACCACCGAAATCGCAAAACAAATGTTCAGTTTTTGTTCTACTAATTTTCAAACCAACATTCTCCAGTCTTTCTCGCTATTTTTCCAGCCTGCTCTGGACCTCTGCAACATCTTCTCCGATAAGAACAATATTATCAACAAACAGCATACACCAAGGTGTCTCCTCCTGTATGTCTGATGTTAACGCATCCATAACAAGAAGAAATAAATAAGGGCTTAAAGCTGAATCCTGGTGCAAACCTACGGCCACATTGAAATTATCGGAAACTCCAGCCGCTGACCTAACGTGTGTTTTGGCATGACTATACATACAACGAATAAGTTGTACATACTTCCCAGGCACTCTTTTCTTTTTCAGAGCCCACCACAGAACATCACGCGGTACTCGATCATATGCCTTCTCCAGATCAACAACAATAACGCGTGTATACTAAAATATAAAACTAGACGTTCAAGTTAGTAGGATGCATATGGCATAATAATATCACATTTCATTACCTTCTTTCTGCTATTAGTTCGTGTTAAATCTAATACTTATTTAAATTAACCTATTTATTTTTCATGTAGTAAACCTTTTATACGAACTCGATACAATAATTCTTATTCTAATTATATCTAACTGTACAATTCGTAAGTAAATGCAGTTTAAATATTGCGCTAATCAGCGAGATACATGAATACATCATGAGTAGCTCACAAAATATGTATTTAATTACTAAGTCTTTCAGCCAGTTGTACCTTGTGAATCTAAGGACGGTCTGGAAATCTGAGATGATATTACGTGATAAGTTTTACACTGCAAATACTAACATTATCGAACATATAAGACAATTTTAAATTGATTTAATAATAAGTATTACATCAAATTTGTTTCACTGTTTTATAACTGTCATTTATTGTACAAATTAGAAGCACTGATGGCGTATATTTTTATATTATGGGATTTTATTATTAGGTTGATAATTTTAATCATAATAATCGCGTTGACTATATGAAATAAAAAAAATGTGGTGCAACCAAATTTTTATTTTAAAATGTTAATAATCATCTTGTTCATTAAGTTAAAAATGTAAATTAAAAGCTTTCACAATACTTGACAGAGTGAAACCAAATCGGTGACACAATATCCAGGTATGGATTTATAAAAAAATCTACTATCAATAATAAACTCAAGATGTAATATTTAAGAACGTGTACTTACTTCAATAGATTTCTATGAATTTGATGTATCTGATGAACCACGTCTCTGTTGCTGCTAGTACCAAGCATTTGTTTACATCTCTCACGTAGCAGATCAAGTTTTGCTCCAAAGAACACCATAATTACTACAATACATGTGTCATATGCAGCCATTATTGCAGCCCCGTAAGCACATAATAGTACATGCCATAAAACTGTTATCCAGGAACCAGGAAAATTGTTCTTATCAAAAGGCATCCAAGAACTAAAGATGTGTGGAAATGTTTCTGTTCCATTTTTGTAGTTCTCTCGGAATGTAGGTGATGACAGATATCGTATTAATGGCATGTTTGTCGTTGTCAAGAACGTTGTAAACACTAATGCCCAATAAAACCGTGTAAGCCGATGGCAATATTTCGTGTATGCGTCAATTATTGAAGTTCTTGCCGGATCTTGGTTGTCTCTTTCAAATTTATCCGCTTCTGTTACATAATTGAGAACTTCTCTCCAATTTGATTGCCAAAAAATAAAGGTGTTAACTTTAACCACACAGACAAAGCTGAGCATGGAAATCTTCAAGTTAGTTAGGACCAGATCCAAATCAGATCTTATCACCCACAGCTCCATAAACTGTGTAAGCACAAACAAAGTAACTATTTCATGAAGTATGATATAAGCGATTTTTGCTAACTTTTTTTCTGGTAACAGCAGACCCACAGTTTCTATAATCCAATAGTTTGGAGCAATCAAAGGTCTCTCTGGGTCATTTATTGTCTTAATAAATGAGAACATGTTGTCTCAAGCGAAAAACTAAAGTAAAATGAGGATATAAAAATATGAATTTTCTATTTATACTGTACTTAGCCCCTGACAAATCTAACCCCTACACTGGTTGAACCAGAGGCTACAGTGTGTGGGTGTTAAGACGACAACACGCTATATACATATTTAAAAAGAATAAATCAGTGGCTATTGAAATAATGCTGTCAAAAAATTTACTTCTGTTAAGTGGCGTCTTTGTCGGAATAAAGTACCTACAATTGATAATGTTACTGAATGTAAATTATAAAAATCATAAATGCGGGAATATACGAATTCACATGTAGTAATATATCAGCTGAATAGCAATAGTCATGTTTTATTTCCGTTTTTCAAATTAAAAGAACATATTTGTTTTGTTGACTAGTATTTTCTAATGCAAATAATAGCCAACAAAACAAATATGTTCCGATTACTCTTACAGAGGTGTATATCTTTATATTCACGGAGTTATATTCTATGATCATACTCTAAATGGAAACTGAACTTTAGTGTGTGTGTGTGTGAGAGAGAGAGAGAAACTAAGCTTAAATATTAAAATACTAAATCTTTTAGATATATTTTATATACTCAGTAAGATTCCAGAATGAATCTGTTCTCAGAAGATTTATAATAATTTAATTGACTTAGGAGATATCCTTTGAAAACTCTATTAAACCACAGTAATATTACAAGATATTATGAGTATAATTTCTGTGTTAAATTCCATCTATAATTACCATTAATGTTCTTGAACTAAAATATTTATATCTTAAATTAAAAGTTTAAAGTTTTTGTATAATTTAGTCAGTATTACATTTGATGTTGCCTTGTATTTCGGTAATTAATTTCTATATACAATATGTTTTATTGTAATTATTTATAAGTTAAATGGTATTATGTAATAAAAAGAGAAAGGAATTATTGGTAAATACAAACTAAAGAAATATCGATAAATCTTCAATGTCCCATCACTAGACCAAATATCACTTCAACTGTCATATTACATTTGTGTACAAAGACCGATAATTTAGATGTCTGTGTTATAGCCGTTAAATAGGGGCGGTGGGCGCTACCACAATGAAAAAATAATGAAGCCATCACGCGGGGTATCGGAACATGTAATTACGTTCTTAGAAATGAAATTACGATGTCGTTTTGTATTTTTTTGTATAAAACCTTTTCAATTTTATTAATATTCATATAAGTAGTTCAATTTCATTTAGCTATTACTTTTTTAGAACAAAAACAAAATAGAATAACGAGTTTCACAATTTAAGAGACAAATTAATCGTAATAATAATTTGCTGATACTGTTATGGTATGGTACTGGTGTAAATGGGATAGATTGCTCACTGCAGTAAAATATACAATTATGTAGATGAAGTACAATGTTACTTTTTATACTAATTAAACAGAATAACAATAGAGAACAAGATGTTGAGGGCCGTGTAGTTCAAAAGCAATAGGAACTGTAGATGGATATATTTTATTTATTTGAAGTACCAACAAGATTTATGCATGCATACATACATGCAGTGGCAGATTTGCCCTAAGGCCCAGGAGGCCCGGGCCTACGGCGGCCAGATATTAGGGGCGGCCAATCGTGACAAAAAAATCACTGATGATAACAAGAAATAACTCAAAGTACGTAAATATTCTAAAGTTCATGCACATTATGGTGGGCAGCATTGCAATGCATCGTATAACAAAGATCCCAAAAAAGTAAATTCATTATGTACTCAATATTATGGGAGCTGAGAAAGGGGTGGCTGGTGGTATTTACTATATGGCCTGGGGTCTAGGGCGGCCAAGACTCCAAATCAGTCACTGCATACATGCATTTTTAAAGAATTTACTATATATAAGTGCAATCTATACTAATATTATAAAGAGGTAAAGTTTGTGAGTTTGTGACGTTGTAAATTGTGAAGTTATAGGGGGTAATCTCAGAAACTACTGGTCCGATTTGAAAACTTCTTTCAATGGTATGTAGCTCATTTATCGAGGATGGTTATAGGCTATATATATTTACGCTAAGACCAATAGGAGCGGAGCAACAATGAAAAAAAAAAATAAAAATCGGGGCGTTTTTTCCTCTTGTGAGCTTTCGCTGCATAATAGTTAGCCCAAATTAACTATGTCCACGCGAACGAAGTCACGGGCAGAGGCTAGTCTTAAATAAAAGTGTTTACCGCTTATTATGTGCTACAGTAAATAATTTAATTAAATTATTAAAAAAAAAAAAACAAAAAGAAAACACTAACTTAACTTTCTAATTTTCTTTTATTTATATTTCTTCTCGATGAGTGGGTTACTTGACCGAACCGGTGGTACCTTTGATGTTCATAAATACCTTCCTAGGGCCTAAACTGAATGAAATATTTTTGATTTCATTCGACGAGAGCTCAGAAGCAATCGCAAGGATTTGTATCAACGTCGAAATGCCACGCCGTGGCGTTTGAATACGCTAAAAATATACAGAAATGAGTTCTCAATTCTCTCATCGAGTACTGTTTATCCACCTTGACTTTATTTATAAACGCCAATATATTTCTATTTAATGAAAATTGTCTATTTACTTATACTACTACTATAGTAGTAGTAGTATACACGTAACTACACGTAATTAGTACTAAATTTTCATCAATCCCAATGGATTATGCTACTAGATTATGAAACTTTCATGAAATAAATAAATATTGCTGAAGGTCTGATAATAAATTGACAATGATTAATCAATAAAGGTTTATTGCATTTGATGTTACTTTCGTCCGCAGAAAGCGTATCTCTCATTCCCTTGGTAAGTTTTGACGACTGCACTGTTCCATACACTTACATTGAAACTTCGCAGCGACAAATTGACTAATAACCATATGATTAAATAGTCTAAATAAGTAATATAGTTTTATTTTGTCTACAAATAATTAAAACAAAATATATTTGATTAATCTACGTGTAATAGTATGTTTTGTACCTTAATACAATAAAAATAGTCATAAAAAGAAATATTTATATACGCTGTCTATAAAATATGACAATATCCAGTTTTAACCGTTTTCATATGAACACCATTTTTTTTTTTCGAACAGACTACGCTATTGACCTAGCAAGGTCTTAACAGCTTCACCGAACTACTAAAGCGAGCGCATAAGGCACTCAGCCGATTTTATTTCGGCAGCTAGCTCAAGGGTGCACGGGACACCTCGGCTTGGCTGTTGCCTGTCATATGCAAACTCGCGACCTAACTTAGCTAACCTAGCTAACTATTCATATATGTTTGAGTTGTTGAGACGAATATGTGTACCAAACATACACGCCTCAACAACCCCTCCATATATTTATTATCGGAAAATTGAGAGTTTTTCAGTTTGATAAGGGGAAAAAAAAGTAAACCCTTCCACTTTCATGTATAAACGTGTAGGCGTGCACGTGTGTGGGGGTGATCGTGTAGTGTTGTAGCGGTGATGCATATTTGTGTGTCACCGTATCGCGCAAGCAACGCACTCGAGGGGAGGGATCGAACCTAGGCTTGAGCAGCTGCCGTGGAAGGCCTAATCGGGTGTGCGGGAGCGAAATTAACCCCGAGACCACGGCGGCGTGATCTGTGGTTACGCGGGCGTGGGCGTGAACACGCTCTGTTTCGAGGGACAGGCTGGTATTGATCGTTCGCTGACGTGATTGAATCAGGAGGGTCGATTAAAATATGTTGCGGACGTCTATAATTATGCGCAGCGTTCGGTACGGGTTCGTATTGTGCGGCGGATACCACTAACGGACTGGGATGATTCGCGGCTTTTTCAAAATAACTAATCGTAAGTGATTTTATGTACGCCCAGATAGAGGGATCTCTATGGAGATCGACTTTCCGGATGTACCACGTGGCACCGGTCACTTTACGTAAAACACGATTTTGGAGAACCTGCAGCTTATCAAAGTTATCTTTGGACATATGTGCAAAAACGGGGCAGCTATATGTCATCACGGGACGGATACACGTCTTATACAAAGTGAGCTTGTGTCTGAGGGACATCTTACTCTTATGACAAAGCAACGGATGGAGGTGACCCAAGACCATAGCGGCTTTGTTTCGCACTCTATCTATATGTGACTCGAACTTTAAATGTTTATCTAATGTAACACTGAGATATTTGACCTCGCCGGCCCACAGTATATCGGCTTCATATAGCCTGATGGGCTCAAGGTTATTACTACGTCGCGAAGGGTCAAAAAGTATCGCGGCCCTCTTATCAAGATTAACTTCTATCCGCCATCGACAAAACCATTCACCGAGTGTACAAACGGTCTTTTTGATGCGCTTCCTAAGAAAGTCCGACCGCCAGCTGGAAGTGTAAATAACTGTATCGTCAGCATAACAACCTAACTCGACCCCCGAAGACCGAGGTAGATCGCTGATGTACAGGTTGGATAGTGAGGGCACCAGTATGGGGCCTTGTGGCACACCTGAGCGTATAGGGTGGGGCGGGGATAGTTCTCTATCCACTTTAAAACGGAAAGTCCTATTAGTGAGATAATCGCGGATAATATGAATTAACATATCAGGCACGTGAGATTTACATAATTTATGGATGAGCCCTCCATGCCAAACCTTATTGAAAGCTTTGAAGACATCGAAGAAGACTGCAACTATGCGTTTCGGTTTACGTTTCGGATCAGCATTAAATTTAGAGAAAATGTACTCCGTGAGGCGGTGTACTTGATTCGTGCAAGAGTGTTCGTCACGAAATCCGAACTGCTGAGGTGGTATTAATTTTAAATCTGTAATCGAAACCTGGAGATGGTTCAGAAGGAGCCGTTCGTATAATTTACCTAATGTATCTAACAGGCTAATCGGGCGATAGCTATCGGGAAGCGTAGCTTTTTTGCTAGGCTTGTGTGTGCCTATCACTACGGCCTTCTTCCAGGCGGCTGGAAAGTGGCCCCGGGACATGGCCGCATTGAAAATGCAGACCAATAAAGCTATGATGTGATCAGGAAGGAGTCTGAGTACTTCGTTCTTGATCCCATGGGAACCTGTGGACTTCCTAAGCTTTAGACGCTTGATGGCATCCGATAATTCATCAACAGTGATAGAAGTTAGCGAATTAGCCGGCGGCGACGCTAACGCGTGCTCTACCGAGGTCTCGATCGATCCAATACGTATAGGGTCATTGTTTGCTGTGTTCGGTGAACATTGTTTCTCTAAACTCGCGGCGAGACATTCCGCCTTGTCTATACTATCGAACGCGGGAGGTAACCCGGGGCCTCTATCGAGAGGGGGCATTGGAATAGTCTCGTCCGACTTAAATGTTCGCGCGAGTTTCCAGTACGCCAGGTGGGTTAGCCGGATGTCCTCCAGGAGCCTATCCCATCTGTCGGCCCGGATCTCAGAAATACGAGTCCTAACCTTCTTTCGTAACAATCGTAACCGATCGCGATTCTCTACAGATGGATAAGTGTCGTAGAGACGTCGGATTATCTTTGAAATAATGCGCAAGTTTCGCGTAATCGGCCACCCTGACCGACGGAAGGGTGGCATCCGAGCACGATCCTAATAGCAATATTAGTCTTGTGTCTTACTGGGAGGTGATCTATATAGCTGCGTCTAACACTGTCGGACGACAGTTATCTTGATAGTGAGTGGGTTCCGGAGGGGCTATGACGTCAAAAGCTAGATCGTTGCCTAGATTGTCCAGTATCTTCCCGTTACGAGAAGTAGTTGGACTATTCTAGATGACGTTCCCGCTGTTGAGGTCCCCCGCTATAGTGACGGAGTCTCCTAATTCGAACAACGCTTCTAAGTTGGATTTTAATATCTCTTTATTCGGCGAGAGATACGCGGATACTATTATGACGGACGGATGTCCGGTCATCCCTAGTCTGCACACTGACACTTCCATATTGGATAGAGTGGGTGGATCTACTGGCAAACAATATAGGGAGCGTTTAAAATAGATTAGGGTGCCACCCCCGCGAGTGGTACGGTCATTTCGAATTATATTATAATTCGCGATTCGCGGGCTACGCATTTTCGGTTTTAATTACGTTTCCTGTACGAGGAAAATATCTATTTGTTTATCGCGCAAGAAGGCAGCTACTAGGTCGCGCTGTGTTGAGAGATTCCTAGCATTAAAAAATGAAAGAGATAGACCGCGCGGTTTAACCCTATTCATTGCCGCAAACATTGTTAAACCGATTTGTTATAATGAGCACGGGCCAGTTCTTTCACTGTCCTAGCAAGAGCCGGGAAACGCGCGAACGCTCTGAGCATATCCTGACTTCTCTTCGTCACGAGAAGTTCGGCAAAAGGTAAGACGTTTACTACATCGTGCACGACCATTAACTGGCTAATCCAGTCAACGCCGTCGAAAGAAAAGGTGCTGAGGCGGTCGTATTGAATAGGCTTCGCCTGCGGAGCCTGGGGCTGAGGTTTGGGAGCCCAGGGGGCCAGAGGGGCTCGCACGGGTTGCGGCGCGTGCGGCACTGAGGGTGGCACACGCAGGGTGGGCGCGGGCGCTGCCTGGGTGTGGGAGGCACTCGGAAGGCCGGGGAAGGCCTCCATGGACATGAGTGGGTGGCGGCGACAGGAGCTCTGGCCGCCTGTCTCGCTTGCCGAGGGCGTAGCGTGCGCGGGGCGTGGGGACAGCCACGATAATTCGCGGGATGACCCGCATTCCCGCGCAGAACACAGCTCGGAGGGTCTGCTGAGGTCGGGGTACGCGAGCACTCCCTAGTGGAGTGATCCCCCAGACATTTTACACACCTGGGACGCAGGTGGCAGTTTCTGAGTGACCGTAACCCTGGCAGTTGTGATACTACGAGGGCACGTAAGACTTACGCGGGGGCTCTACGGATACGCCCGTGAGACCGCACACGGACGTGACGTTAAAAATGTCCTTGCTTTCCTCGGTGCGGTCAAGAATGACCAACACCAAGTTGAATTTGACCTTTGTATGCAGGTGGTACATGCGGTGTACCTCCCGGACGGGGAAATTTTTGTCCTAAAGGGACTCTAAAACCTCCTTGGTTGAGATCTCGACCAGGATGCGTCTGAGTACTACACGGAGGAGACGCTCCTCCTCTAATGCATACGTAAAATATCCTATCTTCTGCCTACGGAGGAAATCGGTTAGTTTACGGTGATGGTCGGTGCTGGTTACCTTAACTTGGATGCCTGCTTGGGTGTTGAGGGCGGACGTGTAGTGTATAACTAGTTATTTGAGTTCGGTGGATATGAACATCCACCGCGATTTGTCTTGGACCGTGATTGGGGGCGGCGGGCGGGTCTTTTTAGCTGACGCTGCGGAGCCGACAGCGTTAGGCTGGGTGAGCGGAGTAGGCGTGGACGTGGACGGGGCGGGGATAGGGCTGGTTCTACCCGAGCGTGGCCTCATGCTTTGTGACGTAGCCGCGTTAGGCACCCGGGCGCCGTCTATCCTACTCTCTATGCAAGGGAGTTTTTCCGCCGGGCTTCCGGAGCCCGAGTCGAAATCGGAAGAGCGTGAACCGCGGCGGAAACGTTTATTATACGTTTTTGTAACCATCATCGTCATCTTCAATCGCGGAAGGCGTGGGAACCGCGGGTGACTCGGAGGTTGCGGGCGGCACGGCGGACGCCGCTACGTCGAGCTCCATATCGGAGTCGGTCTCCGAGCTGGAGTTCGGTATGGGAGCTTCTAACAGGCCCATATCGGTGTTGTTCGATAGAGACTGTATCGAGAGGCTCGCGAAAGAGTTCGCGGTAGCAACTCGTGGCACATATTGAGCGTCTTTTATGGACGGAAAACAATATCGCGCGAGAATCGCGTCGACGCCAATGGCTAGTAAATCGTCACGGAGGCCTGTGAAAGTATTATTTTGGGCCATTCCGTGGCCTGAGGAGAACGCGAACCAACCTCCCTGCCTTAAAGGCAGGGGCGCACGCCAAACGAAAAACTACGATACTATCCTGAGTCCGGATCAAAAGAGCTATTTAAAACGGAAAAAAATAGGTGAAAATGTAAATATATACGTGAGCGAGACAGGGGAAAAATAACATAAAACTATATAAGTAAACAAAAAGTAATTAAATATATTAAGAGACAAATGAAGAGTTAGTTACGAAGGTCAGAGCCGGAGGATCCAAAAAAAACCAAATTACTTCAATTAATTTATTAAAAAAGTAAAATTACAATGAAACTAATACTAGAGAGCTTCCGAAGTTAGGATAGCCCTCGCCTAAGACTAACATTGTGAGAGGGTAGCCAATGTTAAAGTTAAAGTTAATGAACTCTCACACACTAAACTAAACTTAAGCATAATGAATGCTACCGATGCTAGGTTAACATTATTTAAACGTTGTTTCGTACAAGTTTTTATACATGAATATTGTGGGAACAAAGGAGTCGGATCACCGAACGTTTCCACCAAGTTTGTACACCTGTTGTATCGTGGAAATAGCTGACTCGTTGCTCTGAACACCTGCAGTGCCTTGAGATTGGGAACTCGGCTCTCTTAGTCATCGACTGTGGTGTGAGGCGATGGCGTCATGCTTTGAACACCTACCGCATCGTGGGACTGGAAATCTTAGTCAGCAATTTTGGTGTGTAGCGATGGCGTAACAAGTTAGAGAAATATGTAAACAAATAGATAAAAAAAGAGTAAACAAATAAATATATCAAGAAATAATTAAAGCAATAAATAAATAGAAAGGAAGGTTCCCACTCAGTTCTAGGAAACAGAACGCAGGAGTGGCACAGGTGTGCCCGATCGGAACAATGAGAACGAGCACTCGCGAAGTAATAACTGACGTCACTAAATCACGAATATCAAAATCGAAGCGAGCTGCAAAGCAGACAACCGCTCGCGTTGATTGCCCGATCGGAACTCCCATTTTTTGTTTGAGAGAAATATATATTGGTAATCATTGTAAAAGAAACAAGAAAGTAAATCTGACTAAATAAGTAGTTATTTCGAGATATAAAAGCATATTTGGATTGTACTATGCTTAACATCAGGCATAGTGCAGTCTTTTTTTTTTTTTTTTTCTCGAACTGACTATGCTATTTACCTGGCAAGGTCTTTACAGCTTCACCGGACTACCTTGATGCAGTCACTATGTCGTGCTTCGATAAAAAAAAATCTTATGTCTACATATCTTTTGTATTCATAAATACAATCGGTGTTATTACAAAAGTGTTAAATACGTATTGAATATTTGCTTTAAAACATTTGGACACTTTCGTATTAAATGCATTGTGCCTCTTTTAACTCGCTTTGGTTAAGTTCGAAAAAGGATATCGGGAATTTTTCTCGCCAGCGTTTGGCGAGCGCGGTACATTTAATGAGAAAGTACCCAAACTTTTTTAAAGCAAGTATTCAATACATATTTATATTCCTTGTAATAACACGAAACGTTTTCATTACTACAATCACTACTACTACAAATTATTACAATACTTGGTTTTATTGTGAACTTGGTCCCTTATTTACATTTTATTATTACAGAAATATCATGATTTTATGACACATTATTATCATGAAACTTTTAAGTTTTTATAAAAGATTGCTGTCATTTTGGTATTATGTTGAGCATTATATTTATGCGGTTTTTTGTATTAATAAATCTTAATTGTAGTACAAAACTTACATTTTGGCTACTAGTAAAACCGATAAAAGTAATATTTGTAAATTCTTTTTCAATAAGTTACACTTTAAACCAAAATTTTACTTTAATAAGTTTAAATATGGCTACTATTCAAATTTTTACGTAATTTTTTATTCATATGATTATTTCTTATGTATACAATTCTGCTAGTGTCAAGTGTTCTCTTAGCAAAAAAAAAAGTTTAACGTCAATGTCAAAACTGTTAGCTGTCATCTATTATTGCCAAATGCCGGTACATTCATAAAAGTTGTATTTGTTTACATTTTTGTTAGCAATTATCACAGTTTTTTTAGGCATGTAATGACATGATATAGTTTTGATAATAACAATAGGGATAAAGGAAAACTAACTCCAGAATTAAATAATACAATAATGGTTAACTGTGCAGTTATTACCTGTAAAAATACTTCGGCGAAAATATCAAAAAACAAAGACGGAATCACGTTCCACAGGTGCAATTTATAATATTTATGTTACTGTTGTCTTCGAAATCAGATTATTTGTAAAGTAATTTATTGTAAGAGCATTCAATGAATATGAATTCAGATATTACTGAAAGGTATATCTCTCAATCAAATATATTTTAACATATACATCTCAATAATATTAGTCTCTATATAAATTTCAGATTTCCACGTGATAAGGAAAGACGGAGACAGTGGGAAGTGGCTGTGAATAGAGAGGAATGGTCATCAACAACCTCAAGTGCAGTTTGCTCTGAACACTTTGATGCTGGTGATTTCTATTTAACAGAAAGTGGGTTACGACGATTATCAACAGATGCTATCCCTACTAAAAATATTTCAGTAAGGGTATAATAATTGTTAGAGTACAGTTATTTATTTTATTTTCTCAAAATTGTTTCTCCAAATAAATATGGTTGAATTGTAGCAGCTTAGTTTATGTATCAAATACCAGCCATTATCTTCCTCAATATTGTGGTTCTATCTTTTATTACATACAAATGTATGGCTCTATGCTTTTATCTTTGGCCTGTGTGGTTCTTTTGTTTTCTAAGTGTGATATATGTGATTGGAAGTTTGTACCTACATATAATTATTTTATTATTATTTAGTTTATATATTTTGTATTATATTATTGTATATGTTTGAGATAAAGTCTTATTCAGCTGTGTTATGTCTGAGTTACTTTACAGTTGTGTATAGATTCTTTATTTTAGATTAATCATATTTATTGATAATTTCCTGTAATGTATTTTTCAAGTATATGAGTATTAAATTTGTTAATGAATAAAGGAATTAGGCTCTGATTCCAATGATCCACAGGAGCGAGTGTAGTTATGGCAAATAAATTTTTTGGCTAATAGGTAAAATAAATTCTTTACTATACTATAATATATATAACAAAATACCATAATAGAAGATGAATGTTATGATTTATATTAAAATTGCTTTATATTTACAATCTTATGGGTCTAATAGGAGTGCTTATTAAAGTTTCTTTATTTATATAGATCAACTTCTAAGAGACCCATTGCAGGGCTATAAGCCTCATTCTGTGGGAAGGTATGGACATAATCTACACATCAGCACACTATTTATTTGTGTTTTCAAACTCTGAGAAATTGAGACTTTTTTCACACATATGTTGGTATAATAAGAAAATATCTCAGGTTCAGATTTCCTCTTGATGGTTTCCTTCACTGTCAGCCGATAGTATTACCAATTTTGTTTTTTTTTTTTTTTATTGTAGCACGGCAAAGTGGCTGCACTATGCCTGATGGTAAGCACAGTACAATCCAAAAATAATAGCGACCACCGATTGACACACTGTCCATCGCTGGTCGCCACTATCATGCCGGCCTGTAATAAGCTGGATATGCACAGGCTGATCCCGAAACGCGACCCGTAGAAGCGAATCACTATTACGGGCTTTTTCGCCATATGCATGGTGGTTGCGACCCAGTCGGACTGTTAAACCCTACCACCCTGCTATCGCCATTGCCTCGTTCGTTATTCAGCAGGGTGCACCACGTGCAGGTGAGGTTGGCTTGGGTGTCTCAGTCTTATGATGTTATTCGACACCCCTTACACCCCAAAATTGAATTGATTGAATGATTAATTAAATTATGTGATTTTTGAAAAATTCATAGCTTCAGGCTGGTGTATGAACTAGTGAATATTTAATTGACATTCCAGTCAGTAAAATCAGTTGTTAATTTAACTTCCTTTTACAACTTAAATCGACAACCAGGTGTTAAGTACGTTATAGTGCTTTACTTTTTATAATATACTTTTAGCCCTGCCAAGATATAGAACCAACAATCTCGATACTTCCTCCAGTTGACATTCTGCCGACTGACACAGAACAAGTAGTTAAACTGAAGCACAAGATCAGGAGGTTAGAGGTTATTGCAGAAAACAGAAAGAGAAGGCTAAATCTCTTGTGGCAGAGTAAGAGAAGACTGAAAACAAAGTTGGAGAAAATGAACTGTTTGATTAAACATCTGATCAGGATTAAGAAGTGTAAAGAGAAAAATGGATGATATTTATGAAAGAATTTGAGGAAACATGACATCAATTATAATATTGTGGAGATTTTGTAAATTAATTGAGAGACTAAATACTCTATTTTAGACTAAATACTGCCATGATGTAGGTAAAATATTAGTATTTTTAATTAATTCCATGGTAATTCCATGGTTAAATAGTTTATCACTCTTTTATTATCATTACTTAATTGATTAGTTTAGTTGTTGCTGAAAGGTTTAATTTATGTGGACCAGTGCATGATTAGTATAATTATAGCAACAGCAAGAATTTTTTTTTAAGTCTTGTTAGTTGCTAAGTTTATGATTTATCAGCATTAGTGAATGTTTTCTCAGAATAAGAGTGTATGAAAAAAAATAATTAAATACTATATGGTTATAAGATTTTTCTACTTTATGTTTTTTATATTGTTGTATAGGAAAGTGACAGTATGATTTATTGTATAGTATATTATTATTGTGACTTATTTTAATCACGGTAAATTCGTAAAAATGTGTATTGGTGTCCCGAGTGTGAACAGATGCTAACTGTGAAGGCAGGATATGCCAGCCAATGATGTACACATGAGAGGGTTGGGGAAATGGAATGTTAACTTTTTGCCTCTTAGTGGTCACTGTAACTGATAACTGTTTGGAACAGATGATGATGATGTGTATTTGTGAAGGCCTGAATGTCTTTTCACAAAATACTTAAAGAACCTGATATCAATAAAAAGAAAGTACACTAAGTACTTACATGTTATTGCAAAATTATGTTTTTTTTTTGCTTTGTGACTATTAAACTGTAGTTATAAAGGCAAACACACATGTTTAATTAAGGAAGAAGTGGAAAGGAATTGTGTTCACATCACAATTGGGCTTCAAATATTAAGTAAAACTTTTTGTAATATTGGAAAATGTATAGGATAATTTTAAGAAGAAACAGAAAACTGTAAAAGACAGAAAATTATTTATATATTTGTGAGTTTATTTTTTTACCATTATTTGTATTTCTTTAAACCATGCTTGGTTTACAATATACATATAACATGAATCCAGTGCTAAGTTTAATTTAGAACTATCACTTTTTTTTTGAAATAAAAAATCTGTAATGTTAATGTACATAGAT
The DNA here is from genome assembly GCA_014332785.1 of Antheraea mylitta. Classification (NCBI taxonomy): domain Eukaryota; kingdom Metazoa; phylum Arthropoda; class Insecta; order Lepidoptera; family Saturniidae; genus Antheraea; species Antheraea mylitta. Next base: position 5,539,920 of record JACEII010000026.1, on the reverse strand, counting down.
TTAGACAAGCATTTATATATTCTAGAAACAAAATCATTATAAGATGTAAAATTATTTTCAATTTCCTGTCACATATTTAGTTGAAATCTATACTAATATCAGTCTATAGATAAAGCTGCAAAGTAGGAAGACAATAGATAAAATAGTGAGATATAATATGAGAAGAGATTTTTTTAAATAAAATTTATCGATTCAATTTAATTACCAAATAATAGGACCTACTTACTTTAAAATTCAGCACCTTTTGATTATTCATTGAGAAAATTGGTTACTGTAAATGTTTTATTATTTCGAACTGACTACGCTATTGACCCAGAAAGGTCTTAACAGCTTCACCGGACTCCTAAGGCGAGCGCTTAGGGTACTCGGCCGATTTTATTTGATAACTTTTTTTTTTTTACGTGGGGAAATCCCTTATGGATACCCACCCTCCCGGTGTACGCGGTGTACGTCTTCCGCTATGGTTGGGTCGGCACATGATCTCTATACACTTCCTCGGTGTGGTTCAACAGCAGAAGTGCCGCCGCCGGGCCTTCGTCTTGTAAGGAGACAGCCGAGTACACACCGGCCGTCTCCTTCTCGTCCGCCGGACCTGTGCAATGGGAAGATGGGGCCCCCGACCCACCTCCCCTAGGTCCAGCTATGGTGGCGAGAGAAGGCGCGTGAACTGGCGCTTCCTCCTACCAGTTCTTCTTTGGCGGAGAGGACCGCTAGCGGGTCCTCCTCGCGAACCCTCTCCGCTGCCTCCTTCTGCGAAACGACCTCCTCACAGAAGGAGGCAACAACATTCGCGCTGCCGAGCATGGCTTTGACGTCGCTCGGCAGCGAGAGATCATCACCCACCGCCGTAGCCAGAATGCGGCGTCGCTCCTCCCACGCAGCACATTCGGAAAATGTGTGCTGCGCGGTGTCTGGTTCAACACCGCACTCATGGCATACGGCGGTCGGCTCCCTGCGTGCTATCCGGTACAGGTACCAACCGAAGCACCCGTGCCCGGTCAGCACCTGCACCAGACGAAACGTCAGGGAGCCCCATACGGGCTCCACGCCGAGGTAACTGACCTAGGCTTGAGCCGCTGCCGAGGGGGGCCTAATCTGGTACTCTAAATGTTTTTCCAGTGGAGAATATTATTATGGTATCTATTTTATTATATCACACCGCTAGGTGGCGCCGCATCACTTCAATTTCTGTACAATTCATTACTTATCGTTATGGAAATTGCTTTGTGTTTATATTTGAAGACAGAATTTTTGTGCTATGTATTTTTCTGTAACTTGCTACTAGATGGTGCTGCATAATAATCGTATTTCTTCCTAATAAGTATGTTTATTATCTTAGACAATATCGTTATTTAATATCGCATGAGATTTTGATCACACACCAAAAATAAAGAAAATCGGTGACAAGTATTAGGTGGAACTCGGGTATTGTGTGTTGATCAGTTATATATAGCTTTGAGTTGCAGTGTCCACTTAACATATGAAGGAATATATATATGAGGGCTTTTAAAAAATGGTTCGCGATTTCGCGGTATAACTTAATGTTAGTAATTATATTCAAACGGGTATATAAATTATGAAAAATCAATAAGCTACGAACATGTACACAATTTCTAACAATAATATATTTTTTTAAATACAAATATCTCTATTTCTAAAAATCCTTTAAAAAATATTATCCATAATTATGGGCCCAAATTAGGCAATGCCAGTCTCATGGAAGCCTAATTCCTGATTACAGATTGACGTATTGATGGTGGCGCGTATTAACTGAACATTTGGATGGAATTTAAAAGGAACTATGTAATTGTGGTGTGTGCGGTTATGATGAATGTGTGAACGTCGTATTACAGCAGTCTATCATTTTTGGGATGAATGCTGATAGAGTATATCTATAACAGTACATCTATTTCCAAACTAAGCATAGCTTGAATTATGTAACTAATATATAATTAATTAATATAATAAATATATATCGTGCAGATGTAGAATTGAAAATTATACTTATCGCAAAACGTTAGTAATGTTTGCGGATCCAAACCGCGACCTCTCGGCTGATAGTTTTTTACTACATTTGCATCACTATTCTATTTAATTTATAAGAGTATTCTATGAGACTCAGTTTTCAAGGAAACGATGATATGGATGTATAATGATATAGAAGTCACGTAGAAATCATCTTTCAAAGAATTTTATCTGAGACGTATAAATGATTCAAAATAATATAACGCACGTATTGAGAAAACAATATATGCCTGAAATTGGAAATAAGTAACGGTAAATCACTAGGTAATTAAAACTGACCGCAGTTTACTGTGATATGTTATCGGGGCTATTAGAAATCTTGTTGCCTTACCATTGAATCGAACGAATTATGCGCGCGCGCAGCTGCGACGCCGCGGTGGGGGACGGAACCCCACCATTCGTCTCAGTAACATTGCTGCCAATCGAAGCGTCGCGCGTGTTTATATACGAAATTTGATTGAGAAAAAAAACAAACGATTCGAAAATATTTTTTTTTTTAAGTTTATTTAAACCGTTTTATTGAAAAGAATACATTTCAATTTGTTTAAATTGAGATTTAAACTAGTAATGTGAAACCCGAATACTACGTGTTATGATAATTAATTACGCGGGTAGATGTATGCCACTGGATAGAATAGTGTTGTGTCTGTGAAAATGTGACCGTTTCGTTTATTGTCATTATTATTTGGGAATAAACTAGAGATGTGTGTAAGATGCGATATATAGTCCGCTCGACAGTATAAATATGAAGATGAGTGAATTGATGAAGATTTCTCTGGTGTTTTTTTTCGCTTGTCTATTGACGGTTCACGCTGGTTTTGGCGACGATGCTTTACCGGATAGCCTTGGTGAGGGGCCGCTCAGAACAGAAGATACAGTTGACCAGAAGAAGGATGTAAAAACAAGTCTTTTACCAGGTAAGTCAACACGTAAACACAAACACAAAACTTTGAATATTTGCTTCTGGGATGTCCCAGGCTTAGTACGAAGAGACTACGGCATATAATGCTTTATGACAATATTCTTAGATGTCTATTCGATCTTTTGGGCTCGGTGGACTTTCTCTAAAGTTTGCTTTAAAAACGTTCGATAATGTTGTCAAGCATGTGATCAATACCATGAAGGAAATTTACAGACTTTGAAATTACCACGACTCTCTGACTTCCATCTAAATTATAACTGTACTCGTATCAAATTTCCATCACCCGTCTTTCCCTTGATATTGCTATTTACAAATATATTTGTGCGAAACTACCAAAATAGAACAAAAACACGTAAAATCTACGCAGCCTCAGCTAGATAATAACCTCTAATTCAAGGTAGCAATCTAAGACGAAGTCTTAATTAAATTTGAGAAAGTCGAGGAATTGATTAGAAAATACTGCAAGTGTAAATATGTTTGTGGAATGACTTTTAACAGTGATTGCATAGTAAAAGCATATTCGCATTGATGAATTAACTCGAAATCTCGGTGAATGTGAGTTATTTTGTAGAATGCATAAGGCTACATGTCACACTCAAAGTAAAGCTCGGTCCATCATCTTTGTAGATTTATGTTTTTATCTGATCTTTAACAGATGACATTAAAACCAATCGTCAGTTTATAGTCCGATCTGAATATTGCAAAATTTGGAACAGTTCTATCATTTTTCATAGATCAAATCATATACTGACAAAATATTATATGTACGTATGGGAAAATTTCATAAATGAGAATTTGGAATATCGAATTTGTATGTAATTATATATTTAAATTCAAATAAATAAAACTAATAATCATATTCAACATAGAGTTTTGTCATGTGTGGGAATTAAACTTGTTGCCTTCACTTTAAGACAGTTATTGTAATACTACATATATTAAACTAGCTTCTGCTCGCATCTTCGTTCGCGTGGAATATTGATTTTGGCTAACTAACACGCAGCGAAAGCTTTCAAAAGGAAAAACGAACGATTTGAAACATTCTTCATTGGTGCTCTGCTCCTGTTGATCTTAGCGTAATGATATATAGTATATAGCCTTCCTCAATAAACGAGCTATCTAACACTGATTATCTAACACTTTATTAAATCGGAGCTCAACTTTACTTATTTCAGTACAAAATTTCATCCCATATTTCCAATTGTTATTTTAAACCCTTGAGGGTAAAACTTTTACAACCTTGAATGTCATATTTATTTATATCGAATCAATAGTTCAAAAAATAAGTTCCAATTTTTTAGCTCTAAAAATGAGCATACATCCCTATAACTTTTCATCCCCTTTCAACCTCTTACAACCCTTTTTTCGCATTAAAAAGTAGTCTAGGTTTGGTAGGACTCAGACTCTAGACTCTCTGTGTATCAAATTTCATTTAAATAGGTTCAGAAGTTTTCACGTCAAAGCACGACAGACAGACAGACAGAATTATTTTCGCATCTATAATATTAGTAAGAATTAATTGCTATTCATACTTTATATGTTTTAGTGTTTAACCACGACCTTACTAGATTTTAAATGACCATATATTTAATATCATAAACATGATAAACCTAAAGTAGGATTGGCCCTTAAGAATCAGAAACTTAAGGGTGACAAGGTCTACCACCACGCTAAAGTTGTCATCGATTATTATATTGCAAACAGATAAATTAATTATCTGGATAAAATATATTAAATCATTTTACCTTACAAGGGAAATGTACATGACTCCAATTAGTTTTGACCAAAAGAGCAACAATTACAAATATGTGTGGTTTACTGTACACAATCTTAATGTATTCAGGATTTCTAATACACGGATATTAGTAATGAAAGGGGTATATTTTAATGTACTTGGACGGAATATTAACAAATTCCCTAACGGTGTAACAGATATTTTAGATGCAGTAAGATATTGTTACAGGTGGGAAATTGCCAAATACATAGATAAATAAAACGGTGGCGTTTGAAACCACCGTTTGGAAACCGGTTGTGCTGTTAAATGCCAGACAGTTTATGATAACAATGTTGTAACGCGTCCCACGTGTATTATATTACTTACGTACGTATACCTATATATGTATAGTATAACGTGTTTCGATAGAAATAATAAAGAAAAGAGATGTATTTATTCAACACATACAACACATATATATAAGTATATATACATAAAAAATCAAATAAGTGTTGCATCGATTGAAAAAGGTGTTTATCTCAGCATAAGCTGCAGGTTAGATCTCGACATTATTGCCACCTACCTGATTCGACTATAGCTAAGAGCTATAGGTAGGTATATAGGTTTTATATAACGGTGACCTTATTTATAAAATAAATAATCAGTGAAGACTTTTAGAAAAAAACTAACTAACGCATACTTGATTTTATATATAAGCATATATTAACTTTATTATATAGTTAAAATATTATGAAGAAAAACTCCTTTTCCGTTGTACATAAATAATTTACACGAATTCCTATAAAAAGTCATCAGAATTTTGTATTAAAAATAACTTATTAGTTTACCAATTAACAAAGAATTATTTATTGTTTCAAGTTTACTTAATACTTAAATTTATATTCGACACCGTTACAAACGAGTCATTAAACTCGACTTACTTTTAATAAATATAAATAATATATTTGTACATCGATTAATGAATAATTAATAATTGCTGTACTTATTGTTAATATCTACCATTATTTTTGCGGTATGAACTGTTATAAGTAAATACATATAATAGCTGCCTTAATGACGAAACACCTGATATTGTTTCCTTTGTTTCGAATTTTTCAATACGGTAATAGAGAACAAAATGTGTTACATGAAGTAATTTAAGGATTATTTTTATTGAAGTGAAACCTTCTTTAGGCGCATCGAGCGGTAATTTTTTTGTATTTTTGGCAGGAGATAAACTTATAATTTCGTGTGATGACATGCTAGTAAGCGTGACTGTCCGTATTTCTGCTTGCGTACATGTAATGTTGATATTCTTTGTTGATTTTGTGCAGCCCATCATATGTTTAATTAATTGATTAATAAACTCTATAAAAATGTAATAAGTATGTACGTACGTAAGTGTGTAAGTACGTATGTAATAAGATCGTTGTTCCAAGTGACTATAGATGTGAAAATAAGACTTATGTTTTTAATATCTGTGAAATTCCAATAATTCTCACTAGAATTAATTTAAAACTTCGAAAGAAAACACAGTTATTGCATCGTTTTTAGTATTCACTTGTGTCGGCAGTCCTTATGACTGAATAAAGAATTTACAGTATATACATGAATTAACTTATAGCTTCGCTATAGTTCGCTACTAGGGCGATGGTAGCGTACTGGATAAGATCTCGCGCCTCATATATGAGACCTACAGATCCAGATCTCTTCATTCCCTAAGTCAACGAAAATAAGCATAACAAACCACACCCTTCTCTAGTTTAGTACTTACATAATACTTTAATAACATTCTATACAATTATTGACAATATGTACCCTCACCGAAATGTGGGGAATTAAATTTGTGAAATAGGAAAATAAAATAATGTGTCTGTCTCAATATCAGAACGTATTATAATTTAACGGGCATTTTGAGGAATAAAAAAATCTTAATAATTCTGAACAGTAGATTGTAATAAAGACATTGAGGTTTAATTCTTTTTAAAAGATATATCTTTGAATGAGGAATAATAAGACGTTAAGACAATGCCGACTGTACGTGTTCGAACGCTGTTACGTGATGTTGCGCAACTCTGTGTATGCGATACATTCATATTTACATTATAATATTGGTGGCTTGTTATACACTAACCGCACACACGCATTAACCTACCTAAATATGCGTATTTTTCAAAAGTCGTTAGCGGTAATGCAATTCAAATTAACAAAATATAACTGAACTCGATTAGTTGTTACTCCCAGAACAAGTCTACTTATAATATTTTGAAAGTTATTTAGAAATATATTTAGTAGTTGGTAATTTCTGATTGTAAGATCTGAGAGAGAAGCCAATGGCAGTTCAATTTACATTCATATGTATTTCGCACAGGTCTACTTTATAAGCATAACGTTTTACCAACAGCTTGGTTAGTCTCGCATAGCTCGTATTAATGATATGGAGCCCCCAGATCATATGGGCCCCGAGACGTGTAAGCATATGGTAAATTCGTAAAATATTAATCACAACCTCTTATCTTTTAATAATGAAAATAACGATAGTGACACCAAGTGATACGCTTGGGAGAAGGAGGTAATTGAGCAAAACGTACTTATCTCTATCCTCCGTGGTGACATGTCTTGGAAAGGCGGAACAATTTTGATACTGGGTTTGTTTAAGATTAAGACTGTTGCTATTACGTTTGATGACAGGTATATCTTTGATGATATGTTTTAAATGAAATTAAAAAATAATTTATTCAATTCATAGCCCTGAGAAGGCGCTTATGAACATCAAAGCTACCACCGGTGCGGAAAAAACAACCCAGTCATCGAGAAGAACCAGTAAGAAACTCGATCGGGTGGTAGCTAGCTGGGTGGGTTTAGAAAAAGCTCTACCATACTACATAATTATTTCATCACGATGTTTTTTTTATTCACTGGAAGATGCGAACCCAGTTGCTAGCATTTGAACCTGTGATATCCGAACACGATTTCAACTAAGCCGTCATCGCTTCAAATTAGCTTGAAATGTTTTAAAATACATTCTTTTTAATCTCTAGAAATAATTTAATTAACGCATTACATAAGTAGAAACATCTCTCTAAAACAAACTGCGGCCAATAATTACACGGTTCATATATAAAAAATATTCACACGGTTTTAAGGAAATTTGTTACGTGCTAATGTTATTTTGACTTTCTAAAGCAAAACTAATAATATGAGGTCATCTTGTTTTTATGCGGTAGTTAATTTTATATTCTTACATTTATACTTTCTCTTTCACCGACACATAGTGTGTGTGTATTTATTAATGGATAGTTTAAAATTACGAAGTGGTTTGTTATTTCATTAAAATAATGATCTCTTATTACTGTTTAACTCAATTCAAATATTTTAAGTTACTTCTATTAAATTTATGCTTAGCACCATAATGATTATGTACCCTGTATATATTACATCGAGAACGTATTCTGTCAGTAAAATCTTTCTTGACTTTAATTTATATGAGTTTTGATGATTATCTCTGAAAAAATAATAAATTCAGGCAGGCAATCCAATTTTATTTGTTTTGTATAGATTTAGGTGAGTGGGTAGATGATATATGAAATTATAAAATATAGCATCGTTGGGCAATAACTAACTAACCGAGGTTGGGCACAGAATCAAACGCTATCAAATAGATAAATTTTATATTTTGACACTAAATGATTGTACCGCAAAACTTTCTCAAACATTTTGATTTTTCCACCATATCTGTTACCTCTTGTCATTTGGAATTTTTTGCGGAATCTTGGAAGGTCATGTTTTTACATTTTATTAAGAATGTTGTATTATTTGGCTCTATATATTGTAATATTGGTGGTGTTCTATGTGATATGGCTCGGTTACTATGCACCAGTCAACTGGATGGGAAATAATACCACTGATTATGAATTCTGACTTTCCACAAAGCTCCCTGGAAAGTTTTAACAAGAGCGCCACCATCTTGGAAGTTCAATGAAATTGTCGCAAAAAACTAGTAATATCATTACCTACTCGACAATGGCTGTAATAATTTACTAGAATGGTTGCCAAATATAATATAATATGTATGTATGCCATTCATGAACCAATATGGATTTTTTTTTTTTGGAAAGAGGATGTTTTTTGTGTGGGTTCCATTATTTCATGAACATTGGAACTTGTATTTTAACGATGCATTAGGAAACCTCTTAAAATTGACTAGAAAATATATAGTAATTGAGGTTTTAGTAAGTTTACGACAATACCAGGCTCTACCTAGCTGTGGTTACGGACGTTGTGGTACATTTTTTAGGATACATTTTTAGTCGGTTTTATTTCTGTTATTATTTTCTTGTTTAGCACGAGTTTCACTACTAAAACGTATAATTAACCGCCATTGCTTTACAATGGATGTTTAACTTTGACCGACAAGTCTGCAAGCCGATAGGACAATGACTCTGAACCTAACAACAACTTTAAATGATCACCGTTGATCTTGCAATGTTCTGTACTATTATTAGATGGCTTTCATTATGTTCTTGAGCTGGAATTAAATAAAACGCTACAATCCTAAAATACCAAAATTTCTCATAATTTACGCATATAGTAACGACTGATGTATAGACTTGCCCGTTAACAAAAGTCCTGGTCTAAAGTTTGTGTATGAACCATGAACGCAATCTTCGTGGGATCTTGAAGTCATACGAATATACAAAATCACAGAAATCTATTTGTGGTCAAAACGCATATTATATTTTATCCTGTCCACCATTATAGTTGAACGATAATGACCCCAACACGAGGAACGAAGAAATTCGATAGATAGAAGTATTTCATAAACAATAAATTTCACAAAAGAATTTTTGTATAGCATTACACCACAAAAAACTCCAAAAAATACTCAGATTAGCTCTTATTTACGCTATTATGATTTTAATGTGAGGCATCACCTAATTATATAGTTTTTCATTTGACCTCTTTCTATATTCTGTGTCAATGACACTAAGGGGCACACGGATGACACGAGAATTATATGTGCAATTATAATTTGTCACAAACTTAAGGTCAAATCAAAATGATTGTTGACGAAATATTCCAAACGCTATAATAGACATGTTTAGGTAATGCGTTTTTATTTCATTTGAATAATACATGGTTTATTCGTGTAATGAGCTTAAGGACACTAAACTTCGGCCAATTTAATACTGTGATGTCAGTAGATTGTGAACAAATTGAAAGAAGCAATCTATAACTATTAAATGCTTTGTAATTAGTCGACAGCTTTTTGCAATAATTTTGTTTTATGAATATAATGCAAAATTCAATGGTTATTCATGTCTCGTATATAATAGGTGCTATTTTGTTAAAAAGTTGTTCAATTAAGTCCTTACAAATGTTTCGTAACGGCCGTCAAGGTACTTTTTTTTAAAATGAATATAGTTAGTAACTAATTTATAAAGTTGATTGCTTTTGTAAATCTTTGGAGAGAAGAAAGAGTTTTTTGTACTTGTGATATTGAAGTTCTATTGGGTATGAAGGCTATTTCACTACTTAACTTTATGCAACTTTATTATTCTCTAAAAAAGAATTTTGTTTAAATCCTCTTGCAGAATAACATTTTTAAGGCGGATTCATTTGCCATATTAGTACCGCATATTTCTAATTTTGCAACTGACGTTTGGTAACTCAGGAAGGATGCTTTTATTGTTTTATAATCTGCAATTCGATTGTGTGGCTTTTGATTAGGTCTTCATATTGCTGTAAACATGACCAGGAAAGTAAGTAGAGTATTTAAACTAGTGGCAACTGCTAGAAGCGTATCAAGCAGTAAAACGAAGAAACTAAAATGAATAGTACATGGGTATTGCACAAGTTCTTGGTAAAAGATACTTTAAGTAGACATAAAGATAATAGAACCCAATTACACAAATTCCAGACCCTAATCTTAGCACTTGTGTTACATGCGTAATATTGTTCCTCTGCTTATCCGTAAATAACATAGCGTGATATTAACTCCATTCAAGGTTTAACACAATCGATTACAACCACAGAATGCAACCTACGTGTTGCATTGACGTTTTACGACGCCGTTTACTCAAATTGTTGTTTTATGGCTTACATTTGAATGTGGTAAATCGAGTATTGTGTATTTTATATTGCTTTTGTAAGAGATGGTACGTTTTTGTTCGATAGGTACATGCGTTTCTTAACTTATAGCATATACTGCTTTCTATACATAACAAACGTATGTACCTCTTACAAAAAAAAGTATTTTTATAACATTTTCACCATGTTGATAGTACACAAAAATTAGGTCGACTACTATGGTAGTTACATTAGATATACAGTCCATCATAACTCGGTAATAAACCTGAAGGTATATAAATTTCTTCTGGTTTGTGAGTTTCCAAATCAGTCTGTATCATATCTTGGAACTAGAATCATTTGTCCAGTCTCAAAATTTCAGTATGTATTTTCATGGTCGGACCGTAAATTACTATACATATAACAGTATATAGCTTAGTCTGTAATTTAATTAATTTCTATTGCTTTTAACTGCTTGGTTATCAGTTCTATGTTATGATACATGTTTCTTTCTAAATATAATTGAGAACTCTGCCGCCCAGAATCTTCAGATTTATTAAAGCGATGCTGCGATTGTGAAGCGATAATAACTTAGTTTATAGCGTGTTCGTTTCATACCGCGTCGATGGACGTAAATTAAAATCCTAGCAAATGAGTCGAATCTTTCGGTGAAGAAAAAAACTGTTGAAATCATGGCACAGTGGTAGAGCTTTTTCTAAATCCACCGCCCTCTAGCTACCATCCTCAAATTGAAAATCTGGCTTTAAGCACCTGATTGTTCTGTCAGCTAAACTGGAGAACCAGTCACCTACAAGTTTGGCGTGTTTACCAAAGTAAAGTTTTACCAAAATCTATAACGTATAAAAAAAAAATATTTGTTATTAGTTCAATGTATTATCATCTGAACCGCATCGTCTTTAAACATCTACTGAAATTATGACTAAAAACAAAACTAATAAATTATACAAATACATATAACTTAATTTAAGGAGGACAAGTTACTTTTTAACTATATGGGCGACAATTGGTTGTTATTTCTGGGGCAATGTCTGCTAGAGCGTGCATTAATTTCATTTCCACGTTAACTGTCAAGGTATATTTCATTTTTGATCTTATTAAATACATCCATACTCGTTTCGACAGTACGCATACTGTTTTATATATCAGAATTCTTGCAGAAGTATTTCGGAATACGAGAACCTTCCTGTGTCGGTGCAGTCGAATACAATGGAAACGGAATTTCCTCTGCGAAACAATACGGAACGAGGGAGCACGCGCATGGGAGCGTTTTCACTGGCCTTTGTTACGTAGCTAGGGGTGGCACGCCGGAAATAATATTTTTTTAGTTTTATTCTTTATCACTTTCTTTTAGATAATAAGTCATACAGTGTGACAATCGTATACATGTCGACAGTTATCAGAGTTTCCGAATAGATCATCACCCAACGATTTTATTAATTAGTATCTCTTATCTTGGTATAAACCATATAATTTCAATATCATTTTAATGGCATTCAAGTAATGTGAATTACTTATTACGTATCGAATTGTTTCGGAAGTAACAAGACAAACCAACTTTCAACATGCATCGGTAGTGGTGTAAATATCGGTAGTGATGTAAGATTGTCATTTTTTTATGATGTATCTAGACTAGATTGAGTATATTTAGACGGTCTATGATTAAACGTTGAAGACGTCATGAACGCTCTTATAGTTAAATGTTGACAGACATATATACAAAAGCGGCTCTTGGAATTGACCTATAGAGAATTTCAATGAAGACCTGATCTTCGCTTTTATATCCCTTGTTATACATTTAAAAATCCTATGAATATTATAAACAAGAAATTGTGTGCAAATGAATCGATGTTTCTAAGTCTTTCATGCAAATCCTACTGAGCGAATTTGGCATATAAATCACTACATATTATAAAACAGAGTCCTCTGCCAACTTTGTCTGTCTGTTTGTTTGTTCACAATAAATTTAAAAACTACTGAAATAATTTTCATGCGGTTTTCACCAGTAGATAAATTGATTGATAAAGAACGTCTAGGTATATAATTCAGGATATTTTTTTATTGTAAGGGGGTGACAACGTCCGCCGGTTCCGCTATTTATAATTATGTTTATTAAATAAACCAAAATATGACAATAAATTTCAAGTACATTGGAAAAAATCTTGCTAACTAAGGCCTACTTTGATATGTGCAGTATAAACCATTCTAGTTAAACGAAATAAATATATTGTAGCATCATTCATAAAGATGTAAATGCAGGTGCCTGTTAGTGTATCACCAAGTAGTCCGGTGAAGCTGTTATGACCTTGCTGGGTCAATAGCGTGGACATTTTGAAAAAAAAGTTAGTGTATTATAAACAACTAATACTGTAAGCGTGTTTTAGAACATCTTCAAGAACATATCAGCGCTGATTTATTTACAACGTACAATAAATACAAACGCAATTAGTTTTACTCTGTGTTTGGATAACAAGTATGCTGATTTCTTATACAAATCCGATATGTTTTGTTACGGTTCTCGCAATCTTTAGACGTTACCAGGCGAAGGTCAAGCCTGAGCCATCGATCAATGACAGAATAATGAAACACGCTGTGAATGAAAATAAGATCCGCGAGTAAAATAATTATAAAATTTACTTGAAAGGAGCTATGAAAATTTTGATGCAGTGGAGAATCTAAAGTCGTGTCGTGATTGGTCCTTAGAAAATGTCAAGAAACATCTAAATACAATTACAGATCTCTTTGTAAATCGATCCGATATTCATTGTGTATAATGAAACGTTTAACAGTTTTTAATGTGTTTACATTACCTGTGAGAACTTCTGTCAAAGACAATATATATATCTTTGGAATATGTATTGCATGTACACATTGTTAAATTATGGTCCTTAGCAGTGAATAATGCTACTGCATCTTTTGTTGTTTTTTCTATGCAATTTCAACAAAATTTCGCAAAATGCTTCACTGTTTATGATTTATTTATAATCAACTTTTTCATATCAATAACATTATCATTATGAAATCCAGTAGCTTGCGGCTAGTTCAAGTAAAATTTCTTAATATATAAATATGTTTTAATTATTTTTTAAATTTAAACCACACTTAAAGTTGATTATATAATCTAGTTCTGAAATGTACGTAGCCTCTGTTTATTTATTGAGGAAGAGCTGTAATTAATCGTTAATTTCCCTTACGTGTATAATAACTGTTTCACAATCAGAACATAATCCAGTTTTTGCATAAATAATTACGAATTATATAAAAGGTGAAACGTATGTTATTTATTCTATTAAAAGGTGGTATTCGACCGTATTAGTACTAGACCGGTTTGGTATTAAAGCCTAAACAGATCTCTGAGTCTTAATAAACGCTTTAGAAACAGATTTGTAAATTGAGATAGGTGGTTAGTTATAGAGTAGAGTTTCAGAAAATGCTTGCCATAAATCTGTGGTTTTATATCCATTATTTATTTACCTATGTACTCTACTCTAGGGGCGCTCAAACTTGAACTGTTGGCGATCTATTTTCATATTGTTAAACCGCGATCGATCGACTCTGAAAGGTTGCAAGTATGGGTGATCTAGAATTGTCGTTAAAGTAGGTGTAGGTATCTCCTTCTAAAAATGATAAAAGAAAGTTATGACGAGATTATTCGGGTGTAATTGTTGATCAAATAAATTTTAGTTCATTACATTTTGTTTTAGTTACCTGCCAAGATTATCGGCAATTTTTTCTCGAGATCGACTTAAAAAGCATTTGTGATCGACCACCACCTCTTGAGCTTGGTTGAGCGCCGCTGCTCAACTCCAATGAGTAATACTATAGTTAGTATTAGACGTCATATCGCTACCAAAGAGAGACTACAATTGTTTGAAAACATATGTTAAATGCTACCTTTACGGTGAAATGCACAAGCTCAATGCGGTTAAATTGAGCCTTCTATATTTTTCTAAAGAACGTTTAAAATTATATGGGTCTAAACATAAACAGTTACAGACCATTTGATATACTTGAAATTCACTACCACGATAAAGTAAGGGAAGCCTTGAAGGTAAGTAAATTATTAATTGGATAAAATTCCATTCACCAAGGTTTGTCACTATTAAATTTTAGTGTATCGTAAAATGTCACATTACGATCTGTATAAGACGTTTCGTGTAGACGCTGAAGGTGAAAGGAAGTATTAAGAAACCTCTTTATGACAAATTAAGTAAAATCGATAAACTACGATCTGCTAGTTTGCAAGATGTCGGTAATAGATTGTAGTCTCGATGCTTCTGTGTAATGAATTTAAAAGAAGGTGAACGTGATTTTATTTTTGCTTTATTGTTTTACAGTTTTGTTGAAATATCTGCACTTTACGACATGAAGATTATATTGTATTATTTCTGTGACTATACTTTTCTAGTCTTATGTTTGAGTTTGAAATCGCCGACACGTCGTGGACTGGTGTGGTGATTACGCCGATACCTTCTTTCGGAAACAGCTCTGTTACGCTGCAGTGGGTTTCTTACAGGCTGACGACTGGAACATTTCCATGCAATGTCTCGAGACAAACCTTAGTACAATGTGTTTTTCGAAAAGTAAAGTTTTATTTTACTTCATCGCTTGGGATTTAACGTCATATAAAATTACGAAGGTTTTATTTTCCGCTACGTGCACTTCTAAATGGAATACATTATTGCGTAAATTGAACTGTGAAATAATTGTAGGCGATAAGCACGTTTACACCGTCAGCATACAGAATATCTTCCTTTGTCAGTGCGTGTGCTACTTAATCTATTCTGATTTTCGTATTTAGTATGTTCTAATGCTTATGTCGACGAGTTACGTTTACTAAATTTCCTTATTAATTACAACAAGTGATAATTATAATTACAACAAATGTATTCACGTAATAATACAGATAATTACAAAATGAATAAGTTGACGAAATACAAAATATTTTAATTCCATAATTGACAAAACACAACATATGTATTTAACTATAATATTATGTGCAATATAATATACTACATATGGGTATATTATGGGTATATTATGTCATATTTTATGTTCTAAAATAAATTTACCAATATCCCATCTTTAATAATCAAACATTTTGGTAATAATAGATTATATGCTACCTCGGATATTAAAAAATTAAGAAGTACCTAACGCTTACAAATCATAAGTAGATTTTTTTTTTTGGAACTAAACTTTAATAGTATAACCATAATTTCCATCACATATAATTCTTCTATAACTGTATATCTGAGTGAACTCCTCCTAAATGGACAGATTTTAATTTTTATTGGGTGTGTTCAAGTGGATTCACAATTGGTCAGGGTAGGAGGAATTGCGGTTGGCTATTAGATTTTGATTTACTATCAGATCAGTACGCGCACGCTAGTTTTGTATAAAACTAGTGAAAACCGCATGAAAATCCTTTCAGTAGTTTTTGAGTTTATCGCGTACAAACGGACAGACGCGGTAGGGGTAATTTGTTTTTTACTATGTAATGATAACTACCTCTTACCTTTTTACTGTCAAGTTGAATATCAAGAGTCAAGCATCAAATGCACCAAGCGGCTCACAAGACTACTCCTGTCTGATATGTAGTATATACTTATGTGCTGTGTAAGCAATACAGATTTTATAACCAAATTGTTTCATTAATAGTTGGAATACATAAAATAGTTTTTACAATTGAATCGAATAATTCTAAATAATATTATTACATTTTATAACATTGATATTGAAATGAAATCATGTATGTAAAACCTGCAGTGGTAATATTTAGGTGACCTTTAAAGTTGCCCGTCTACGCGGTCCGATACTAACGCGCGATTACGACACAAGTGCGTTTGACTGCTGTATTGCAATTGCTCGGTTTCGATTACATTTACTTTGTGTTTGGGTTTTGTAATATCCTTTTCACATATTTAAACTGGTGTGGAGTGAACTTAGTTAATAATTAACGTAATACATTATCATGATTTATGATATTTGTTGCAAACGAGCGATAGTTCAACTGTTGATTTCGAATATTTCATTATTATAATGCGAGCGATGTTCGTCGATGTTTTGGATAATAGTATGATATTTTTTATTTATTATGTAACAATAGTAATATGGTATAGATAGTAGATTATTTTTATTAAGTAACTAGTGAATCCTCTAGCAATAGAAATAGACTTTATCTAGCTTTACAATATTAACAGTTTTTAACTGACTTCAAAAAAGGAGGAGGAGGTTATCAATTCATGTTTGTTACCTCGTAACTTTGGACTGGGTGAACCGATTTTGATGATTCTATTTTTATTTGAAAGCTGGTGCTTCCCGTGTGGTCCCATTTTAATTTAGTCCAGTTAGAACAACGGCATTCAGTGCAAAACCGTATAAGTGTTAAATTAAGTATGTACACGACAAATAGACGAGTAACTCAATGTAATGCCAACCGATTTCGATGATTATTTTTTTATTGTAAAGGATGTTCTTCAAGGGTAGTTTGATGAGAGTTTTGGTTAGGTTCTGATTATGGGATCAGTGACAAAGTAACACAACTTTCAAGAAACAAGCCTACTCCTTTCTTAAGGGCCGGCAATGCATCTGTGAATCCTCTTGTGTCGCAGGTGTCGATGGGCGACGGTGATTACTTACCATCAGGTGACCCGCATGTTTTAGTAAAATATATTTGTGTACATTAAAAATGGAAAAATTAATAACATTGAAGTCGGTTAATTCTTTTTTTTTAATGTAATTTATTAAATATGGTAAGTAAATAGTACACAATTAAAATTAAAAACAAAACGTTCACGTAATAATTAACGGTGACAATTACAAAAGGAAAAGACTGAACTAAAAGTTATAAGAGACAAGGAACTTAACTAGACTTATTCCTAACTTACAACAATAAAAATAAAAACTCAAAATACCTATTTTATAAACAAACATATATCTTAAGTAGTTTATTTACAATTTGTTGTAATTCATAATAAAATGTATACAAAAGTCTATTAGCCTACGCTATTGACCCATCAAGGTCTTAACAGCTTCACCGGACTACTAAGGCGAGCGTTTAAGGCACTCAGCCGATTTTATTTTGGCAACCAGCTCAAGGGTGCACGGCACACCTCGGCTTGGCTGTTGCCTGTTGCATGCAAAATCGCGTTGCAAAAACGTTGAGGCGTGTATGCTTGGTACACATATACGTTTCAACAACTCATACATATATGAATAGTTAGCTAGGTTAGCTAAGATAGGTCGCGATTTTGCATGCAACAGGCAACAGCCAAGCCGAGGTGTGCAGTGCACCCTTGAGCTGGTTGCCAAAATAAAATCGGCTGAGTGCCTTAAGCGCTCGCCTTAGTAGTCCGGTGAAGCTGTTAAGACCTTGATGGGTCAATAGCGTAGACATTTCGAAAAAAAAAACTCAATTAATTTGTTATATTTTATAACCTTACTACAATTTGTGAACAGAAATTTATAAAAGGGCTTCTAGTGATTTTTCTCTTATTAATCATGTGAGTTCACTTTTGCTATATATAGTGAATATTATCTACAAAGACCTTAGTGATTAGATCATTCTATTGCAAATACGAGGGACCACAAACATTTAAATACTTAACATGGAGTATTAATTAACAACTCGTGTATGAATTTAAAAGGAATCAAGTGAAATAGGAACTTAGTACTAACTTAGACGGTTTGAAAAATAAATCTTTATGTTATAATTGGTTTATTAACAGCTTTTGATGGGCCGCTTATATTTCGATGTTTTCAACATTGCTCAAAAATTATTCCTATGCTTTAAAACATAAATTAGTTTAAAATATAAATTCACAAGTCTTGGGATTGTAAATATTAAAATAAGAAAAATTAGTATTAATAATTTATAGGGTTAAAAGGCTTGTCTATAGAATATGACTAAACAACTATCATATACAGTAATTAGAGATGTAACATTGTGACCGGAATGACGTTCAGTGAAAAACGATTATAAAGCAGTTAAAAATGAATGTGATCTAAGACATGTTTTAAAGCCTTCACTGTACTAACTAGTGTAAAAGTTAATATTTTTTGGAGATGTGTTATATGCTGTCAGTTTTGTGAATTAACTCTAGGGTACAATGGATCTAACATGAGTATTTGTGGAATTATAGTTAACCTATAATTCAATGTAATATAATTTAAATAAATTTACTTCAATGTAATAATATATAGACAAACGGAAAATTATGCACTTATATTTTAGGTTATAGTCCAACTTAGTTCAATATTAAGTTTGACGTATGAAGTTGTTATATGTTTTACCAATTTTTGAATATGTTTGCTTATAAAATATTTAATTTGTTTAAACATTTGCTCTCACGAGTCAACAATGACTTCATAAAGTAATCTAATGTTATCACTTTAACATGTGTACGTTATCCTGGCATTATTCTTGATTTTCGATATTTCTTAACTGCATACTTACTATTTTGTGGAAAATAAATACAGACTTCCCTTTGATTCGATATGCAATTATTGTGTAAATAATATTGTGCAATGATCAAAATAAGTCTCATAAGCAAGCATTAAATAATAAGTAAAATTGGATATCATTTTTCACAATCTCAAGTTCTAATCTTACAAAAATATGTCAAAAGAAAAATTTAGTAATTTAATGATTCTATTGAAAATTGGAATATTAATACGATTTCAGTTTTGGTCTAAACTAACATGTTAAAAAATAAAAACTAGAAAATAAGCTGTGGTATATTGGTGTGAATATAGGCTTAAAAAGTGCTCATTAGATATAAGCTTTATTTAAAGAAATGATATATTCCAATTAACATAAGGTTTAATAGTGAAATGCATTAGTCCGGTGATGCTGTGTAGGACCATTAAGCCAATAGCGTTAGTTCGAAAAAACTCGAGACGTTAGGTGAAGTAAGCCTAGATTTGCAATAAAAAGAACGTAAACTGGTTGCTGTAGTATTACAGAGCAATTGTGGTGGTGTTAAAAACCTGTCATGGCATTAAACAATGTATTTTTTATTCACCGTTACTCTAAAGCTGCAAGGGATAAAAATGTTAATTTTCATAAATATTAAGGTAAATATTTTAGCATTCGTTAAGAACCTTTTATAATTTTATTCATAAATTTGAAGACTTCATTATATGTCATATTACATATTGAAGATACACATATTTCATGGCAAATTAATCATTCATCGTTATTGTAGCTCGAGATACCTAAGCAAGCATCTTTAGAAAGAACAACGTGGGGTTATGTGTATATTAATGAATTCATTATTATAAGAACCCGAGGTTCAACGTTGTATGACATTCCGTTCCGCCCATCCGTTTCGTTTCTTGGTAGAACACAATGGATTTAAGGCTCATGTATACTGGAGTAACAATAATTGTTCAGTTAAATAACGCCGACTGACATGCCTGATGAAATACCGCCAGTGGCACCAGGTATTTAGATTCCGTGAAATCTTTTTTGCAAATTTATACTTATCGAAATTTTTTTGTTGTTGGAGATGTTTTCTTGAATGACACCATAACGCCAGTATTATTGTTTCTAATTGTCTATACTATAATATTATAAAGCTGAAGAGTTTATTTGCTTGAACGCGTTGATTAATTGAAGTAAGTTTGTACTGGCTGTTAAATTTAATGGCATTTTAATTTTCAAATTAGAACTGGTGCGTACTTATGATAGAACAGCCTGTGAAGGTAACAAGAAAGTTGTATGCATTCATAAAAATGCAAGTGTTATATTCTGCTTATTCCATTTTTCGTGATTTGGAGTAATTCATGATAATGCTCGAATTGGATTTCGGTCGAACTCGTTCGGAAAGTGCAGCTGCCAGAACATGTCAACTAGTGATACTAACTAGATTTATAACTAGAGGGGGTACGTACTTAGAACCAGGAGAACTTAGAAAAAATCCTACCACCACGCTATGGTTTCACTATGTTTTCCTTCACCAGAAGAACCGAATTAGTTGCTAAGATTCGAGCCTACGTCCATCAATACTGTGTCTGGACATGTTATAAACCAAGTCGATCATTACTTTGTAACTGCAATTACTGTCTTTTTTGAAGTTATACTTTTTTAGCACGTTAGGGAAAAATGCTGAGAGTAAATTTTTTGGATGCGCGCGCACACCGTCACGAGAAATCGACACCCTGAAATTAGCTATATAACATTTTGTTTCTTTGTATTTCTCTGTATTAAAACTTTCAATGTATTAAATACTTTTTTCTATTGTTAGTGTTGTTTTTTAAGCCAAAGAAGTATATCTTTTAACGCGTGTACACAAATACACACACACTTTTTTGCTGTCGCAATAAAGTTGGCTACTAGCATCATAGGAATAATTGGTAAATGTTCTCGCTCCATCAGTGTAACATGGGCTCGTTTCACACTCGACAATCGTACAGCCTACACGCACGTGATAGCCTCGGTGTATGTTTAATTTTTTATTATCATCGTAACCGTCGGTGGGCGGAGAGTATGGCCGGTGATCATACCGGTGAGCGCGCCGCTAACTGCCACACAATCAATTTATTTGACTAACTTATTCATACAACTGCACGAAGATATTACATCGTCATGTTATGTCAGTTATAAATTTGCGAATCCGCATATCTATTTAATAAATAAATATCAGATATGTCATAATAATTACACCTGTAAATAGACACTTAATATGTATTGGTTAGTAAGTAATATATGTACAATATATATTTTATTAGATTAATAATGAATAGTTCTGAAAGTCGTAGTGGTCGCGTGGTTTGATGGGTAAAATATTAATCCGATGTTCAGAGGTTCGATTTCGGGTATGTACTAACGAATTGTTCGGAATTTACTCATTGAAATTGGTAACACTATCGGCTGATGGTGCAAGAAAATATCGTGAGGAGACTTGAATTTGAAAAATGTTATTTAAAAATAGACAACAATGGATTTCCTATAGTTTGAAATCGCCAATATACGTGGTGGGCTTGCGTGGTGATTATGCCCATACCTTCCTTTGGTAAGAGGCCTATGGCTCTGCAGTGGGTCTCTTATACGTATCCTCAGTCATTACAAACTTCCAACAATACATTTACATCAATTAAATAATGATACATTTAAGACTATAATTATAAAAAAAAAAAAGAATTTTCTGATCAGAACACTACGCAGTATACTTATGTTATCGTAAACAAATTTGATTAATGTATCTTCTAAGAATTTTTCCTGACAAAACCGGTCTCATATTTTGATTTGAAATAGCGAAGAGACACAGCGAGGTCATCGTATGCGGCAAACATTCAAGGTGGATTCCGAGGAAATATTCATGTTTATTTTGTGGGCGGTTAAAGGTTTTGCGAACCGTACAATCTATAATCATATGATGCATAATTGTCTTGCGTATATGCTATTGTTTATATATTAATAATTTGCATATACCAAGGCAAAAGCTTTCTTGTTACTAGATTTATATTCGTAGATGAAGCGATTTTTTTATTTTGGCAAGTAATCCTCGTGATATATTATTATTCTCACTATTATTGGTTGTCTTGTCTTGTCTGTATTGTCTGTATTGTCTGGAACTGACTCCTCTCTGTGCACCCACTATAAGCTATTGTATGATGTATTGGAAATATATGTAAAAAAAATGTACCCGGTTGAGTTACTTGCCGGTTCTTCTCGATGGCTGGGTTGTTTTCCAAACGTTTGTTTTTGACGTTTATAAGCGCCTTTTTAGGGCCTAAACTGTATAACGTATTTTTGATTTTAATTATTTAGTAGGTATTTATATCTTGCGTCAATTGGACAGTTTTGTTTAAGACAGTGATTCTGTTGTGATAACTCTGACTTAGACTGATGTGGGTTACTGTATTTTTTTTTCGATCTGACTACAGGATTGGCATTGCAAGGCCTTTACAGCCTCACTGGACTACTGGGTTACTACAATTTTACGAGTATGATATTTTTACGGTTTATTATCAAACTCCTTTCGACTATCGAGACTCTTCTTAAACAAGAAGACGTGTTTGTAGACCTATGTCTTGAATTTATATGAAATCTTTCATTTTAATATTGTATAATTTATGCTCAATTAATATTAATTCAATTTAAATTATTGTTATGTATTTAACGGTAAGTATAATTCTCATATATAAATCATTAATTTCTTTCTTCTTTTAACTAAAAATCAATCTTCTAATTTAAAAATTTCAATCTTTTAATTAAAAAAATCATTATATCTGTATATTTTTAACAACAATGATTATTTATGCAATGGAATTTCTCGAGTATTTTTATTCCCTTGCACAGGAAAATTTCAAAACAACCAAAATCTTCTTTACTATCAACAAAATATACGACATTTTGAAATAATTCTTAGTGTTCGATGAATAGATTGACCAGTAAGGATAACAATAGATCGTTGACATTATTAACTAATTGTTGTTAAATGTAATTTATAGTTACATAACTGTAACCGCGTTACATAAGTATGCCGGTTGGTGGAAAACGGTATGCGCGTGGTGTATGACGGTTGACGCGTAAATAGATACCGCGTTCTACTTAACGGCAGTTGTGAAATCGGGGGCTCGCGTTACACGGATCAGTTTGACTGCACATAGTACCTTCAATGAAATATACTTAGACTACATAGGGGAGATAATGTTTCTGTCGTCTATCCTATCCAATTTAGAGGAATTTTTCCGACACAAAATACATATAGGAGTTGTTGAGGCACGCATGCTCGGTACACATGCATGTTTCAATAACTCATATACGTATATCTAGATAGCTTAGCTTAGGTTAGGTTAGCTCAGGTAGGTCGCGATTTTTGCACAAAACAAGCGACAGCCCAAGCCGAGGTGTGTCATGCACCCTTGAGTTAGTCGCCCAAACATCCCAAATCGGCTGAATGCCTTCAGCGCTCGCCTCAGTAGTTTGGTGAAGCTGTTAAGACCTTTCGAGATCAAGAGTGTTTTCATTTCGAAAAAAAAGTGTCATGTATATAATATATTTAGTATCTTAACTCTACCCTCACAATACATCCTTGATATCAATTTTTAATATTATGAACAAGAAATAATTTAAGCATGGGTGGGTGTTTGTTACTCCTTTACTCAAAAACTACTCAACGGACTTTGATGACCGTCTACAGTGATATAGCTTACATATCAGAATAACACGTAGGCTATACTTTATAAAGCTTTTAAGATAAAAATGCCAAGTAGATTGAAAAAAATACTGCCATTTGAAGTAGCCACGCACACTTTAGTACTAAGTTTTTTTAAGGATAACTTAGCCGTAGTTACTTGCGGTAGTCAGTTAAATATTTATTTGTAAAACTTAAATAAATTAAATTTTATAAATGCTTAGCAAACTCCTAATATTAAAAAAAATATTCAGACTCACTACCTATTTTTCCGACTTAGTAAAAGCAATAAAAGTTTTTAAATTCCAAATTAAATTATCGATTTGTCGGAAGATAAGTTTAACCAAAAGGTTATATGGATTATCACATGCATGGTAGTGATGTTTGAAAATAATTTCTATGTATATTCCATAAAAATAATACAAACGATGTTAATAATGAGTTTTAAAATTTTAATTAAAAAAACTAAAATATATATACAATAAGGATACATCGGAGAAGTTTGTTGTCAGCTCTTCCCGATGACTGACATGTTTTCCCAAATCAGTGACAGGGTTTTGATGCTCACAAGTGCCTTCTCAGTTCCTAAATTAAATAAATATCTTTGATTTTATCGTTATTGATGATGGTTTTATGCAAACACGGTCGAATGGTGACAGAAGATGTGGGTTTGATTTTGCAATAAGACCAAGGTAGTGGTAGTATATTTTTTTTCGTACGAATAGCTATCAAAATGGAAATTGAAATTCATTGTTAAATACAAATGTTCGTGCACTGTTAAATGTCTTTTAACGCCAGAACACCCGAGGTCTAGAAAGACCATATAGCAAAATTAGATAAATACGATAATAAAGTGCTTATTGTAGCACTTGCAAGACTATGTCGAAAATTGAATAGCCCGTATACGTTATTATTAATAGTATAAAACGATTCATAATTCTCGCAATACATCACTTAAAATTAATTGTACAATTAATTACTCTTTTCTTAGATGATGTTAA